>JAYMFT010001898.1:0-17348 GCA_038088735.1 Panulirus argus | reverse complement strand
TGCTCCGTTTATACAAGGGATTGATTCGTCCTTGTATGGAGTACTGCTCCCACATTTGGGGTGGTTCTAGCTCTGTTACCTTACTTGACAGAGTTGAGTCGAAAGCGATCCGACTTATAAACTGTCCCAGGGTAACTTCCAAACTTGACCCCTTGCCCTACGTCGCAATGTTGGTTCACTTTCCCTTCCGAGAGCTGGCTGCTTGTGTGCCTTCACCACTAGTTAGACCACTAAATACTCGGCAAGCTACTGCATCAAATGATTATTGTATGGCCATCGGCAACTCAAGGGTGTGCCGTTTTGATAACTGCTTTCCTAACACGTCGAAGCTTTGAAACTCTCTATCTTCTCATGTCTTTCCCAATAACTATGACCTGGCTCATTTCCAGAGACAGGTTTTTCAGTTTCTCAAAAATTCGTAAATACTTTCCCTGTCTTTTTTTCCCCCTTTCTCAATTCTCTCTATATTTCAATTAGGGCCCAGCCTTGATGTGGCCTTTGGTCCGTGACTGGAACCTTCAACATAGAAAAAATAAGCATCTAGAAATATTATTTTTGCTTTATCGACTTCCCATCTTTACAGGCCAGTTATTCTTGCCACTGATATCCCGTTAATCCCATGTCGATAACTTTTCCTCTGATTTCTGTAGTCTACTTGGTTCTTTAACGATAACCTGCCGTTTCTAAAATCTGATGTGATCCTTTGATTTATTAACAATATTTCTTTCGTATTTTTTCGATTAATTCTTAGCTATCCTGGTAGTCATTTGTACTTCCATATCTTCCGCTCTGTGTCTGCATTGGTTGGTTGGTTGGTTGGCTTTAGGCCTATTAACTGCCAGGGTCATTAAGGCCGTCAACGTCAAGCTTCATCCAATAACCGAAAAAATCTTTAACACCTTCGGGAGTTAAGATAATTCTAAGACCACACACACTTTCACAATGCATGGGGCCCAGCTGTCTGCACTTCCCAGCCAGCTTAATATATATCAAAACCAATCTTTATTTGTTGTTGCCGTCTCTACTGTCCATTCCACTTTTCTCCCCATTCATTAGACTTTGAACGATCTCTTAAAAACGATACGCGTAAACACCGTAACTGTGAATGCCGGTATTGACGTAAAGATTGCCGAAATGGATCAATAAAATTGTGAAACCGTATTTTTTTTTTCTTTTGATATCTTGTTGCCTGACCGAGTTACGATGAGTAAGGCTAGTAGATTCAAGGTTCCGATTACTGAAAAACTATATTTCCAAGTTAAATGACATCACATCATACCAAAGATATGTGATTCATAGCATTAACTGGTTCCTTATGGCAATCTATATGATAAACAAATGCTGGACTGGACCATATATTCATATTATAGTGAGTGGTAAAGATTAACTGGTGATTATTCAAATGTAAGATTGTATTGTACATATCAGTCATTTCACATGCCCCAATCGTGGCCATCTAAGATGAAAGGGAAAAGGAAAAATATGTGAAAAAGATTAACTTAATTTGAGCTCGTGTTTCAAGACCTAATCATTAGAGATGGAAAGGTAATAGGAAGAGGGAAAGACTCTGACTGGAAGAAAATTCTACTGCGTCGTTGTTCGAGGAGAGGCATCATAATGGTCAACCCTCGTATGGATGATCTACACAGAGAAACTATGGGAAGCGTCCCTTGGGTTCTTGCCTTAAAGGCTGGGACAACGCAAAAACTTAAGCGAGCAGTGGACGAGATAATGCCTCTGGAACAAAGAGAGGGCAGTAACATCACGGTGAACGGAAAGCGGTGATGGAAGAGAAGAGATAGTAGATCTGATAAGGTGGAAGGCTTTTGTTTCCACTATGTTTAAGATGGATGAAAGAAGAACCACTCCAGATTGTAGGTAGTAACCCACACGAGGGCTAATAAAGCCCCTGTAGGTAATGAATCTTTGCTCACATGATAACCAATGCAGCCCCAACACAAAAAAGTTTTTGAGAAGCGTTGAACTGTGGATTACTGTCTTCCTCAACATATGTTCACTTCTATCTCATGGACAAATTTCTCTCCCTTAGAAGGGCTAATCCACTCCTTTCTGTCTACCTTCTCATTCCCTATTATAATGCATTCCGCGAGGAAAATTATAAGCGATTCGGTTCACTTTTCGAGTTGTCTCAACTATTAATTTCACCTGTGGTCTTCAAATTCAAGTTTTCTACCATTTCCCAAGACTTCATCGGCATCTACTGACACCATTTTCAGAATACCTAATATTATAACCTCCTGCTCTAGTGCTACATGGGGCTTTCTTTACCTCCCCCTCTCTTAGACTTCGTTTCCCTTGATTTTATTGTGCACCTCTTCCCTTATTGTTTTTCTTTCTTTTACAAATATCCTGCTCACTTTTTCTTTATTAGACACTTGGCCAGTGTCTGGGCCTCTGTCAATTCTCCCAAACTGTACTCCTCTTAGTATACGTTGTAGAGATCCTCTCTCACCCTCCTGTTTCATATGTTATGTTCGTAATTTGTTGGATGTATTAACTGTCGACTGCTGGAGGGTCGTTAGGCCAGGAATCATAACACAAGTTATCAATAAACATAACTGAAAAAAAAAATGTTAGACTTCTGTAAATAATTCACTCTGCTCACCGACACATTTTTCTACTTCGATTTGATTATGCTTTCTTAGATCTAGATGTTTTTGTGTATAACTACCTGAATGAAATTACAGTTGTTAGTTACGTAACCTTAGAACCCCCTTTCATGGGTATGGTGGGTTCCTTTGGAGTGAAAAGGTCCTTGGCAACGTTGTGCTCCTTTCCGTCCGCTAACAATAGTGGTTTAATGTTGGTGGACTTTTTGTTTGCGGTATTACCATTTGTAAACGGAGTATCGATTAGCCAATATGTATTTATATACAACTTTAGGATATGGCCAGCGACGGAATTAGGAAATTCCTACATTCAGGAGCTAATCTGCAGGAATCCTAATTTTGTTATATATGCTTCCTAATTGCTTCCATTTTAAGCACAGTTAGCAAACTCACTCACTTAAATGAATATCTACAGAGATTTCATATACCACAGCTGCGGACGATCCCTTGTTATATTTTAGTTCACGAATGGAACATTTTTTCTTTTTTTTTTTTTAAGCGAGAATCGACGCTCTTTCATCCTAGGATGCACCACTGGTTACACACTAAACGTTCTTTCCACAGTTTCTCCTACAGTGAAATGGTGACATGAAATGTTTATAAGCATGACCCATAAAAGTGGAAACGTTGTAAGAAGAGGGAAATAAACGAGGGGGAAGAGAATTCCACTGCTTCGTTGTACGAGGAATGAGTATGGCATCACAACAGTCAGTCCTCAAGTGGTTGGTCTCCACACAGAAACTGCAGGAAGCTGGAGCCAGTCTAAGCCTCAGTGGCTAGAACAAACTCACAGCTCACGAAAACATTGGCGGAAATAATATCTACAGAGCAGAAAAAGGCAGACGGCAAAGGATGGATGAAGCGAGATGACAGCGAGAGAGCTATTGAGGCAGCAGGCTTAGGATTCGCCTGTGGTTAAAAGAGAAGTGAAGGACTGGCTGGCATTGGCTGGATGAGACGACATGGCTTGGCTGGCACTGGCTGACGACGTGGTTGCACCTCTGGCTAGGAGGATAATGAACCTGCATCAGTCTAAATGTATCATTATTTAGTGTTTCATATCATTATATAAACAAAACCAGACCAAAACGATAATTACGTTTTAAACTTAATTCAATGGGCGTATCGTATACCGTACCATACCACATATTAATAGGATTAAAAACGAACGCTAAAAGATCCTAAGGTCTTTACAACAGACTACCATAGATTGTTTCTTATTTTACAAAAAACCGCTGCTGAATTACTCACGTGACTTGCCAAATGAACGATTTAGATCTCTATACCAGTTGTTTTCTTTACGCCTAATGGACGTAACTATGAAATCAATTGGAAAAGAGAAGATGAACTCAGGAAAGCGGGAAGTTAACAAGATCATCCGGTAATTGTGGCGAGAGGTCTGACTTGTAACTAATGGCATGGGCACGTTGAAGTTGGATTGCCACAGAGAACTTTTTTTGTGTGGAACAGGTGCCGAAGTTAGGAGAACCAAATCATCGATGATCAAAGTAACAGTGATTGATTATTAGGCGAAATGCCTATGTGTCCTAGTGGGTAGAGCCAAATAATGATCTTTTTGATGCCGATCGAGTGTAGGGTTCTACTCTGAAAAAGATCATTTTTTCCCCACACACCACATACGGATGTTGGTCCTCTTGTTGTTTCCGGACCGTAGGCCTAAGCCTATGTGGCCTAATGGGTAATATCTCATTATGAAAACCTCTTAGTTCTTGCGCACACGGTTTTTTCCGCATATCACCCTGAAGGACGTCATGGCATGTTCACACTTAGTCTGGCTAAAAGCCAAGGAATGGATTGTCAATGCTGTCGAGAAATACCACCAACTCTTCAGCAAATCGCACAGTATATAGATCTGTTTGGTTAAGAGTGATCATAGAAAGTATTAATGTATGCTGACTACTGGCATATACGTGTAGTCAACAGAATAACGTCTGACCCACTAGTGCCAACAAGGGAAATTGATTTCTTTCGCCGATGCCGACTAGTCAGTAAAATAACGTTGAATCCACTGACGCTAACTAGACTACAAAAAAATCCTTACCTCATTACTGAACATTACTGGATTACGTTGAAGTTGAATAAGGTGAGGGGCGGGGAAAGACGGAGAGATCCTCCTCCCAGTTTAGGGTATATTCAAAGTTGATTAGCTTGACGTATAACCCAACATTCTAGCAATGGCAGAGTAAAAGTTCTTGGTAAAATGTGCATACTTAAGTGCCGCGACCTTATCAACAATTGATTGTAAAGGAATTTCACGTGGAATGGAAGGATTCATTGTGGAGAATAAGAAATTTGTGGAGGTTTATAAGAATTTGGAAAACTGGGGAAAAGGTAAAGGGAGGGGAAAGAATTGTAGAAGTCTATATAATCTGTGAAAGCCTCACATAACTTTGCTTAAGGGTAGAGACTTCCTATAAATTTTCTGCGTTATACTGAAAATATGACAACAACGTTATTGTTTTCCTTCTGCCACCTGGTGAAGAATGTTCTTCAGAAATGATGATAATGTCCCACGAACTTTCTGACACTAGAAACGGATTTTCTTATAAAATAGTTTTATTACCTTTTGTACTAAATTAAGACAGAGCGTGTGATGGAAATAATGTATTTCTTAACGAGTTACATTAGCTAATAATGCAAAGCACAACTTCAAAACCAACACTGAAATAACTTATGGATCTAGAAGTGCAGATCAGTGAATAATGCCTTATTCTAAGTAAAACCGTGGATAAGAACATTTTAGTATATGCTACATAAGAGAAAATGATAATAGCTGAGAAAATGGATAAAATTGAGGGGCAACTTTCTAGAAATAATTTAATTCCATGAAAACCTCACATAACATCTAGTGACCAAGATTTACAATGTTTTCGGTAAAAACAGACGACAATGTGAATGTTGTAATGTAATTTTCATATAAATGTATGGAAACTTTATCGCTAAGTGGCTTAGTTTTCAATGAACCTGTAACTTCGTGCAATTACATATAGATAATAAAGCAAGAGAATATATTTTTTTGTATATGTTGAATTTCATAATAGAATTACCTACATAATTTTCGACCCCTATGCTTGGTTATGTGAGGCCTTCATAGGTTCTATTGATTTATATTTACCTTCCACTTGGTTTTACCTCACATTTTACCAGATCATCATCCCCTTATATCTCTTTTCATGGAGTAAAAAAAAATATAATGAATCATGCTTCCCTGGTTCAAGTCAGTCTTAATTAGCATAGCATAAAGAGCCCAATGGTAAGCTTTTCGCCCAAATCTATCTTCTAAATCACGTCATAACGGGGAGGTCTTTTGAGGACCAGGGAAAATTTAGTTCAATAAAGAGTAGGTGAAACACTCGTACAGATCAACATAATTATGAAAACCTCGTCCAGTTTCTCAAGGTAACTGGAATTATAGTATTCTTAGTGTTCTTAAGAAAGAGTTGCCATGGTCTCTGTATGGAAGGAGTTTCTTGATATTATTTCCATTTATTACGGACAAACGGATTCTACTGGATTCACTGCACATATTTGTCTATGACGTCATACAGCTACCTAAAGTACCATTGTTCTTTATAATGTATATAATATTGAAATTAAAGGTGTATATGGGCTGCTGAGGGTAATTACCCTAGATTTTCATTGATCTGGTTTTATTTAATGTGTCCTAGCTGCTTTTACACAGATCAACATACTTCCTGCTGTACTCTGTGTTCAAACGCATTGCCAGCTGAATACGTGTTAAGTGCACAGGGATGCAAACTTTGACCAGCAAAGTAACTTTTGAAATAAGAAATATATTAGATACTAGGAGAAGGTAAGTGAGGTTTTTGTAGCTTCTGACATATACAAGTATTTCACCCCACAGACGATTTGACCCCACATTTTCCTTGATCTTCATAGCGTTCCCCACTATCAAAATGTATTGGTAGATGAAATTGTCCCAATTATGATCCTCAGGTTTTACATCATTATGCTCGTGACATACAACAATTGTATACGAAAAACTGTAAGGTAATTCAACCAGTACCGTAGCAGAACAACCCTGAGACATGACTAAATTCCTTGTGTTCACGGAAAGTCATTTTACTTTATTCCCTCCATTCTGAATCGCTTATGCTGTGTTAGGAGTCACAGATATGCCTGACTTCCATTCTCAGAGCTTACTTTTCTGGTGCCCTTAATTAACATAGTTACCAACAAAAATGAGACTTTCAGTATAAAAGTGCCACAAAGGAAGTAAACAGTTAAGCATATCTTATGCCCCAGGTTCCCTGACCTAATCCTATGCCACTGTAACCCTGAAAAATATCATAATTCGAAATGACTGAGCAAAAAAAAGTGATGACACCTCATTTCTACACGAGATGGACATCCTGCTGCAGAAACTGGTGTCCTGTTACTGGAGATTTTAGCTTCAGTACAAAAGATTTTTGTGACTACTTTCTTTAGGAATGGTAACAGAAGTTGGCTATTGATTCATATGTTGAACCAAGTGTAAGAAGTTTTGATCAGTTTGTATAGTTTTATGGAATGGTCTTCCAATGTCAATGTTTATGAGTTACAAGTAAAATCGTTTTTAAGGAATAATTTAGGTGCTAAAGATCTTAATGTGTGTAATTAATTTTTAATTCTTCTACATTGTTGCTAGTAACCATTTATTTCTTTAATATTAGTTTTTCTGTCATTATGAAATCCTTTTAATATTGTATATAGTTTGAAAGATTATAATGTGATAGATTATAAGACCACACTGAAAATAATTGTTCATGTTTTTTTTGTCATCCTTGGCATTATTTTATGTATCATTGTATATTAACTTCTAATGTTAAATAAAAAAGTAATAACAAATGGTTAATATAGTTTGACAAAAAATTTATTCCATCATTGTGAACTTGTTAGGAAATAAGTGATGAAAGTTGCAAAGAATTTTTTTCATACTTGTTTGCCATTTCCTACACTAGTGGGGTAGCCATAAGATCAGATGAAGAATGGTCTTACTTGCTCATACCCATTCTCTAGCTGTTATGTATAATGCACCAAAACCAAAGCTCCTCATCCATAGCCAAGCCCCACAGACCTTTTTCTAGTTTCCCCTGACTACCTCATGAGCCCAAGTTTAGGCCAGAGACAGTAGTTCCCATAACTGCTTTAGATGCCTAGTTCACCTCATTGACAGCAATAAGAATGCTTTGAATACTGCATATAGCTAATCTTGAATATATTACATACCATATAATTATGCCTAACTATTACCTCTACGAAGACCTTCATTTTTAGAAAATTAATTGCTTGCAGGATTGTAATATATGATCTGTGATGTGAAAGGAGTGCTTTACCTCTACTGTACCATCATGTGGCACCAACCACCAATTACTTTCTAATCAGCATGGGTAATAATGAAGAAGCACTTACTTAATTCAACAGTCACAGACAACAACAATTAACTGAATAATTCAGCAGTATTAGAAAGCCATAAGTTCAGGTAGATACAGCAGGACAAATGATTTTAAGAGAATACCTACCAAAATATTTCTAAGGGCCTTTAATAAAACAATTTTGTGGATTGTACGGAATGCCTCTTCTCTGTTGTATGTTCCCAACATACTGCAGATATATTATCTATCTGTCACATTTGATAATACTGCAATGGGTATCGATTAACAGAAACAGATTATTTTGAATTTATCATCACATCTTTACTTGTATTCTTTTTGGTTCTATATATAAGTATCAGGCATTAGTAATGAAGACTAGAAATTCATACCATCATAAAACTTCCTTTGATTATATGGGATTGCCCCAGGGAAATATTTAAGGAATCAGAATTTTGTATATTGTCTGCATTTATATTCGTAACAAAGATATAAGTATATTTGTTAATTATAACCAAGTTACAAATTTGTAGCTTTTTGGTTTATAAAGCTGAACTTGCTTTTTACCTTCAGAGAGAGAGTTTTGTCCAGCTCTTATTATTACTCTGTAGCCCCATTTACATTTCCAGGTGAATGTGTTACTGCATGCACTAGATATCTAATAGTGGAAAAAACTAGTATCATAGCATAATTGTAAATGGCATCATTTTCTCATTGTTCATAGAAAGTTTAAACTGAAGCTGTTGCTTGCGTCTTTTTTCTCACACTGAAGCTGTTACTTGTGTCTTTTTTGTCAATCTTTTATTCTTTCCTCAGCTTAGTATTCTGCTTATCATAACTGTAATTGATTAAGTATGCTTGGTAGCATACAAAAGTGCTGCAGTATTTAAATATTTGCGTAATATGAGGGAAAAATGTCAGTAATTTTTGTAATCATTAAGTGATGATGTAGTCAACAGCACCAAATAACAGTGCCATCAGTACAGGTGCACTGGTAAATACAACACTGTACTGGATATCTTGTAGGAAGTACAGATTAATATTTATATTGATGGGGTTTGGGATGGTGAGTAAATACAGGTCAGAGCTTTTGAGCTTCCTTTCTGTAACATTTTGGCTGCACAGAAGCCTTTCTTAGAGAATGACATGTTCAGACACAAGACTATATGTCCCCACAAGATTACTCCTTCACCTTGCTGAATGTCACACTGTCTTCCTTCCTGGTTATCTGGATTGCCCTCATGTCTCCTTCTCCCTTCCTTATACTTTTATCACTATTTGCACTGACAGTTTGGCATAATCTCCTAAACAATTCTCATTGTTTGTCACTACTCTGAAGCATGTGTGGGCTTCTAATACTTTTCACATTTATTTGCCCAATAAGTAATTGTCTATACTTGTCAATTTGAGCAACAACCACACTCAATGTCTTATGATGACATATATCAGCTTTATGTTACTGATTCTCTTGGCTACAACTCACCTTGTTTCCCCATACAACAAGGCCAGACATCCAGCACAAGGTATACTATATATCACAGTATCCTTGTTGATACTTCTACCAATAATTATTTTCAGCACATCACCTATGTTCACCCCTGACAAAGTAGCAATGCCTATTCCCATCGTTTGTAAGCATCTACCCATTTCCGAAGCTTTCCTTGAATTTGGGACTGTTGTGTACCATTTGTTTTCCTGTCTTGCTTTCAACAACCCCTCTGTGCCTCGTCATTATGTTTTGGGTCTATTTCTTGAGTTTAATTAATAAACCCAGAGGGTAACACAACTTTATGAAAGCATCAATAATAAATCTTTTCTTCCTTCATGTACTTATCACAGCATATTCTAATTCTCCTCGGAAAGAACCCAATGAACACTTCAGATTTCAATTTTTTGCTCTAACTCACTATTCTGCTTCTTTACAACAGTGTATGTAATTTCTTATTGTACTGGTCCTGCAAAATACATAGTGGATATGGTTCAGTTTTACATATTGTTTCAGGCTGTGAAATAGCTGAGCAGCATTGTGATTCAGTGCTATGGTTGAAATGATCTTCCTGAATTTTGTCATAGTGTGGGGAGGATTGCTTATCACTGCTTGGCCTGTAAACAACTTTGTTGAGAGTTTAGTTCTGAAATTGCCACCCAAGTGAGTACTTTATGTTTTAATAATGTTGCACTCTGAAAGAATGTTGTTTTGTTATAGTATCTATATAAGCAGTATTAATAAGTATAAGAATTCAAGAGAGTAAGAGTGTCGATAAAAAATAACTATTTAGTATAGTTTAAGATCTCATGAAAAAACTGGTGAAAAAATTTGATATGACAGCACTGTAAAGAACAAGGATAGAGTAACTAAATGTATCTGAATGAGGTTATTTGATTCAGGTATAACCATAGACTGGAAAACAGAAAAGATTTGTGGAAGGGGCAACAGGGTGGAGGAATAAGGGTACTTGTTTCTGCATATGGGGAGGGAATTTGACACTCATGAGGCTCCATTTCTTTATAATATTTTTGCATTATGCAATTTTTCATACTTGTTTGCCATTTCCCAGCAACAGATGAAGAACAGTCTCATTTGCTAACATCTTTTCACTAGCTGTCATGTAGAATGCACTGAATCCACAGCCAAGCCCTACACACCTTTCCATGGTTCCCCTGACTGCTTTGTATGTCTTGGTTCATACCATTAATAGCAGGTTGCCCCCTTTACACCACATCACTCCCATTCACCCTGTCCCATACACACCTCACACCCTCATACATGTTCAGCCTCAATCACCGAAGAGGATTTACATTCCATCCTTCCACCTCCTTGTTCCCTCCACTTTGACATGTATACCCTCTTAATCAGCCTCACCTTGCTTATCCTCTCTATATATCCACACCATTTCAGTACACCCTTTTCAGCTCTCTTATACATACTCTTTTAACAGCCACACCTCTCTCACCATATCATTTCGTATCTGATTAACCCTCCTCACACCACATATTGTCCTTAAACATTTCATATCCAATACATATACTCTCTTCAATAGTTCATGATCTAGGGGCCATGCCTCACTTCCGTACAACACCATCAGAACTACTACATCATCAAACAACTCCATCTTTGCCCTCACAGACAGCGAACTTTCCTGCCACACACTCCACAATCTGCCAAATCCATTCCTAAGTATATAAAACACTCCACTTCCTCCTGGTTCTTTCCATTCTAACTTGTACTCCAACCAACCCATCTCTATCCTCTGCTTAACTTAGTACCAACCAACCTGTCTCTCTACCCTTTGCTTAATTTAGTAACCTAACTTTTATTTATTTTCACTCTCAACTTTCTCTTTTCACACTCTATCAAACTCAGAGACCAGGATAGAAGGGACTTCTCGAGCAGGAAGTTAAGGCTAAGGTGGGCTTCTCCCACCTTAGCAAGGTAGCATCAGGAACAAATGAACATTAGCCTCATTGTACACACTCCTGAGCTTACATGCATAATGCACCCAAACCAGGGCCCAATATCCACAATTAAGCCAAAAAACTATTCCATGGTTTCCTGCAACTGTTTTATATATCTGTAATTAATAATTGTTAACAGTTACCCTTCACAGTGTAAGGGGTACTTATTGAAGTATTAATAAGTGGCTTGATATTGTCAGCAGTATTATACAATGACAAAATGAGGGGGATGGGTTATTAGCTATTAATGTACTTTGGATTTCCTAATTGTATGATTATGATTCTTTTTCTTCAAGATCTTTGCTGAGAGCTACAGATACAGTAGTACATGGTCTGATTGGTGGCTTCTCCTTTTGGCTGACATGCCATCTTTGTCCAGACCTTGTACTTGATGTATCTTGTCTCTTTTCTTCCCTTGGAGATGGGTGTGGCAGAAAAAATAAGAGATCAGAGTTTTCATATGCACCCATTGCCAGTATGTTCAACTTTACTGTGGCCTTCATGATGTCCTGCATTGTGGATCTAGACCATGTCTTTCAGGATTTCATTCAAATGATAAATGTAAGTGATTTATAGTAGATATCGTGCTTTTACACACAGTGTGGGATGATTAGAATGATGTATTGTTTTTAAGATTCTACTTCAAAAAAAGGAATTAAACCTTATTTGGATCCCTCTGGATATATTTTGCTCACCTTTTTCTCATGCTGGAGGAATAGTCTTTCCAAGCATAGTGGTCACTGCACCTGAAGAGTTCATTTTCTCTTACTTTCATTTTTGTCACCAAAATGTGGTACTCGTCCTTATTATTCCATTCCTCTGAGGCTTTGTTTTATTCACATGGTATTTTCTTTGTTTCATATTAAAATCAGATGGACATGGCTTGTGATTTTTTTGTTGTTGGCTGAAGCAGCAACAGACAACTGAATGCTCTAATTAAGGCAGTTTCATTAATGCTATCTATCTATCTTTATTTATTCATTTACTTATTATACTTGATCGTCGTTTCCCGCATCAGCGAGATAGTGCCAGGAAACAGATGAAGAAAGACCCATCCACTCATATACACACATATATACATATATGCACAATACATACATATACATATCAACATATACATATATACATATACATGCATAACACATGTATATATTCATACTTGCTCGCCTCCATCCATTCCTGGCGCCACCCCATCCCACAGGAAACAGTATCACCACCCCCTGCCAGGCACCATTTTACTGACCAACCCTTAGAGGTGGATGAGCGGCTGGGTTAACTACAGACCGGCTGCCATAAACAGGATTCAAACCTATGTGGACTTGACGTTGGGCAGCCTGTGAATGCATCATGGTTAGCAATGCTAACTGCTACACCATGGAGGTCCAGATTTGATGACCCATTACTGATTATGTGTTCTTTGGCATTCTTGATTTATTAAACTTGTCAGCCATTCAATATATGCCTGTTAAAAGAACAAGAGGATGAGAGGGAGTGAGTTTATGAGGGAATGTGAGACTTGGGGGAACTTTATATCCCTGGTGATAGGGGAGAAAGAATGCTTCCCACATATTCCTAGCCAGTCACAGAAGGCAACTACGAGTGATGGAAGCAGGAGGCTGGAAACACTTCCCTACTTGTATTTCAGTTTTTAAAAGTTGGAACAAAAGAAGCCATGTGATGAGTGTTCATTCTCCTCAAAGGCTGAGGCTGGGGTGTCTGAATGTGTTTGGATGTAACCAAGATGAGAAGGGAGAGATGGGAAGTGTGTTTGAAAAAAGGAACCTGGACGTTCTACTTCTGAGTAAAATAAAGCTCAAGGGTAAAGAGAAAGATTTGGGAATTTCAAAGGGATAGATTCTGGGGTTAAAGTGATGGCAAGAGCTGAGGAAGAGGGAGCACTTCTGCTGAAAAGGTAGTTGTGGGAATGTGTGAAACAGTGTATGTGAGCCTCTCACTGATGTAGGTAAAAATGAAAGTGCAATACAAAAGGTGGGTGATTATTTGTACTTATACACTTGGCTACGAGAAGAATTACAAAGAGAGCTGTGTGTTGAATGAGGGGCTGAGTGAGCGCATCAGCAGTTTTGATGAGAGATTGGGTATCAGAGATTGGTGATTTGAATGTAAATATGGTTGACGTGGCAGGTGACAGTATAACTGGAGGATATGAGAATTCAGTGATGTGAATGGACATGGTGAACAGCTTGTGGAGTTATGTACCAAGAAAGTAAATGTGATTGAGAATACCTAGTTTAAAACGAGGGACATACATAAGCATTCATGGAGTGGGGAAAGATTTTTTTATGTTGGAGGCTCCAGTCACAGACAAAAGTCCACATTAAGGCTGGGCCTTAATTGAAATATGAAAAGGTTAATGAAATGGAAAAAGAAGGGACACGAAAAAGTATTTACATATCTGGAGGAAGTGAAAACTGTCTTTTAAAAAGTGCCAGGTCATAGTTATTGTGAAAGACATGAGAGTGTAGACAGTTCCAGAGCTCTGAGGTGTAGGGAAAGAAACAGTTATCAAAACAGCCCATCCTTGAGTTGTCAATGGCCAAGCAGTATCATGTGATGCAGCAGTTTGCCATGTATCATGTGGTCTGGCTAGCAGTGGAGGCACACAAGCAGCCAGCTCTCATGAGCAAAAACTAAAGTAATATTTCTAGAAGAGGGAAAGGGAACAAATTTATAGAATGGGGTAAGTGAATTAAGTTTGGAAATTAGCCTGGGAGAGCTGAGAAGTCGGACCACTTTTGATTCAACTCTTGTCAAGTAAGGATGTAGTGCTAGAACCAACCCAGATGTGAAAGCAGTACTGCATAAAAGACAGATCAATCCTTTGTATAAATGGAGAAACTGTTTGGAAGGAAAGAAATATTGACTTCTAAACAGGACTCCCAGGTTCTTAGAGGAAGACTTAGCTATTTCCATAAAGTGAAGTTTGCAAGATAGTGTGGATTTTACAGTAATACCAAATATGTTCATTACGTCAAGAGGAAGTTTTACAGGTCCATCAAACAAGAGAGGAAAATTGCAAAGAATATATAAAATATATAAGTAGTGCTCGTAAAAATACAGAAATACATAAGTTTGTGTATTAGCATTGATAGTTTGTACAAAATTTAAAAAGCTAATGCACTGGTAATAGTAAATAAAATTAAAATATTTGACCACATAAGTCAGTATACTATAAGCCCTTGTGGATTATTATGGCATGCAATGTAACTGCTAATTTCTAATGACAAGCTCCTGGGCTTTTAGTTACCATTTTGGAAATATTTCATGGTTAATTGTTTTTTGTTCCTTACTGACAGGGTGGAGCACGTGTGCCATGGGAGAGAGGTGTCCTTCATCTGTCCCTACCACCACTCTTTCTTACTCTTATTTTGTACACCTCAGCTGCCATATTTCAATACATTTGGTGCCTGAAATTTGGAACACTTATTATTGTGTGCATCTTTAGCCATCATGTTCGTGATGGGATACATCACGGCCTCTGGTTGCAACCTCTGGGCATAACTCCCAAACTTCCTCAGTGGCTATATATTTTTATAACACAGTTCTTACCCTTAGTGACTAGTGGAGTGGTCTCCATTCTTTTATATAGAATAAAAACAAAATTGATTCTGCCCAATGAAATTTATATTGTATAGAATTATTTCATATTGTATATAGTTCACTATTAAATACCTTATTTATTAATATTTATTTGTCACTTTAAATGTCTCTGAATGATCTTGAAAGATTTTAGAATGAAAAATAATTTTTGACTGGTATGAGTTATAAGGCATACATTCTAATAATTTTATAGAGCTGAAATGACAGGGCAATTATGCTTCATGATGAACAGTAAATTCTCTCAGCACCAGTCCTAACTGAATTTTTCATAAAAATGTATCCATTCAAATACTTTGTGTACATTTCTTCACTACAGTCAATTGCAGGTTTGTGTGAATGATGGTACTTAGGCTATATGTAACTGATCCATCCCATCTGAACTAGACATTGGAGAGCAAGAATATTTCCCATACATCGCCTGTGTTTCGTAGAAGGTACCTCAGGTGCAGGTATGGGGTGATGGCAATTCTCCCCTTCTTTTATTTCAATTTCTTAAAATTATAACTGTAAAGGGAGCCAAGTGAAGAGTGTTCATCCTCCTTAAAGGTTCAGACTTAGGTGTCTGAATGTGTGTGGATGTGAACAAGATGAGAAGAAGGAATATGTTTATGGAAAGGAACCTGAACATTCTAACTCTGAGTGAAACAAAGCCTAAGGGTAAGGGGGAAGAATGGTTTGGGAATATTTTTGGGGTAAAGTCAGGGGTTAGTGTGACAATGAGAAATAAGAAAAGGCTCGCACTTATACTGAAGGAGGAGTCGTGAAAATGTGTAAGTATGCCCCAAACTGACCTAAGTAAAAATGAAAGTGGATTAAGGGAGATTGGAGATTAAATGTGGTCATGCACCTGACCGCAAGAAGAAATACAAAGAGTAGTGAATGTTTTGGGAGCTCAGTTTGTGTTTTAGCAGATTTGATACATGAAATTGGGTATCAGTAATAGGTAATATGAATGCAAAAGTGGGTAACCTAGCAGTGAGGGTATAATTAGGGAAATGGTGTGTTCAGTGATGTGAATGGTGTGTTCAGTGATGTGAATGGAAATGGTGTGATGATAAAAGGACTGGTGATTAGGAATACCTGGTTTCAAAAGAGATAAATACACAAGTAAGCATAGTTAGAAAAAGATGGCAAGTGGGCATTACTGGAATACGTACTAATTGATAAGTGAGCAAAAGAAAGACAGTTGGATGTGAATGTTGTGATGGGGGCAACTGGAGGGATGTCTGCTTATTGCCTGGTGGAGACAAGGGTGAAGATTTGTAGAGGCTTTTGAAAAAGGGGAATGATATAGGTGAGAAGAGGGTGATGAAAGTAAGTGAGCTTGGAAAAGAGGCTTGTGCAAAGAGATCCAGGAGAGGTTGAGTGAAGAATGGCAAAGGGTGAGAGTATATGAAGTTGGGGAAGAGGGTGAGGAATGGGAAGTATTTGGGGATGAGATCCAGGAGAGGTTGAGTGAAGAATGGCAAAGAGTGAGAGTAATGAAGTTAGGGAAGAGGGTAAGGAATGGGAACTATTTAGGGAAACAGTGCTAACATGTGCGAGAGAATTATGTGACATGCGGAAGGTGAGAGGCAGGCATGTGAGAAAGGATAAAAAGTGGTGCGGACAAAGTTACTAATGAAAGAGAAAAGAGAGGTGTATGGGCATTACTTGGAAGGAAGGCATATGAGTAATTAAGAGATTTAGAAAAGTGGAAAGTGCAGAGGCTGAAAAAAGGGCAAATGAGGATTAGGTTGAGCGAGTATGAGCAAACTTCTGGAAGAATAAGAAATCTTTTGGAAGGAGGTTAATAGTATGAGAAAAGCAAGAGAACAAATGGGAACATTGATGAAGGGGATAAATGGGAAAGAGGTAACAGGCAGAGATGAAGTGAGTACTCTGAAGGATTGTTAAATGTGTTTGACGAGTGGATGGCAGATGTTGGGTGTTTGGTTTACAGAGGTATGTAAAGTGAGAATGTCATGGCAGGTTATTTATTTATTTATTATATTTGATCGCTGTTTCCCGCATCAGTGAGGTAGCGCCAGGAAACAGACGAAGAAAAACCCTTCCCCCTGCATACACACATATATACATAATGCACCGTACATATCCATATACATATCAACATATACATATATACATACATACACATACACATATACAACTGTACATATTTAGACTTGCTTGCCCCCATCCACTCCTGATGCCACCCCGCCCCACGGGAAAATAGCACCGCCACCCCCCGCGCCGGCGAGGTAGCGCC
>JAYMFT010001887.1:0-17349 GCA_038088735.1 Panulirus argus | reverse complement strand
TACTTGATCGCCATTTCTCTCTTTAGTGAGGTAGCGCCAGGAACAGACGAATAAAGGTCACATTCGCTCACATTCATTCTCTCTCTGTTATTTGTAATGCAACGAAAGCACAACTCCCTATCCACATGCATGTCCCAAGACGTTTCCATGGTTTACCCCGGACGCTTTGCATGCCCTGATTCAGTCTGTTGACAGCTTGTCGTCCTCTGCAAACCACATCGTTCCAGTTTTATTTATCTAGTGCACAACTTTCTCTCTCCTGCATGTTCATATCTCGATCACTCAAAATCTTTTTCACTCTATCCTCCTCCTTGTTCCCTCAACTTCAGACACATTTGTCGACTTTGTCCATCTTTCCTCACTCATTCTTTCCACATGTCCAGGCCATTTCAGGACACCTTCTTCAGCTCTCTCAACCACACTCATTTTATGACTATACTTCTTTCATACCCTTTTATTACTTACTCGATCAATCCACCTTAGAGCAAATATTGTCCTCAAACGTTTCATTTTGAACACAATCACCCTCCTCCGTGCATCCTCATCTATAGCCTATGCCTCCATATAATATTGTTGGGGCTACTATACCCTAAAACATACCCATTTTTGCCTCGCAGATAACGAGCTCTCTATGCACAGTCTTCTGTGCTCTTTGAACCTTCGCCACCTCCTCCACCTATGACTCACTTCCGCATCCATAGTACCATTTGTTGCTATGTCCACTCCCATGTGTCTAAAAGACTCCCACCTCCTATTTTTCTCCATTCATACTGACACCCCAGCTAACCTGTCCCTCAACCTTGCGAAACCCAATACTTTCCTTTACTCATATTTACTCTCAAATTCCTCCTTTCACACACCCATCTAAATTTGGTCATCATTTTCTGTACTTTCTAACTCGAATATGCTACCAGTTTTGTAACATCCGCAGCCAACAACTGGGTTACTTCCCAGGCCATTTCAGTCCCTAGAGCAGTGTTGTCCAAACTGGGGTACGTGTGCTCCTTGGGATACGCAGCATTGTACAAAGGGGTACTTGAGAAAATAATGAAAAAGTATTTTTCTTTCAAACTGTATCACATACAGGTCATATGGCATTTTGGATCAATAACTTTACTGAGCATGCGTATGTGTGCATGGGTGATTGTTTAAGAATGTAGAATAATTGAATAACCACAACTGGGTATCCTGTTTAGATGTAACTTTTTCTCTTCTGAACAGCTGCTCCGTTTGTACAAGGGATTGATTCGTCCTTGTATGGAGTTCTGCTCCCACATTTGGGGTGGTTCTAGCTCTGTTTCTTTACTTGACAGAGTTGGGTCGAAAGCGATCCGGCTTATAATCTGTCCAAGGCTAATTTCCAAAATTGACCCGCCTTGCCCTACGCCGCAATGTTGGTTCACTTTCCCTTTTCTAAGGGTACTACTTTGGCTTTTGCTCTCAAGAGCTGGCTGCTTGTGTGCTCCGCCAGAAGCTAGACCACGGAATACTCGGCAAGCTGCTGCGTCACCTGATTATTGTCTGGCCAACGGCAACTCAAGGATGTGCCGTTTTGATAACTGCTTCTCTCCCTACACGTCGAAGCTTTGGAACTCTCTACCTTCTTATGTCTTTCCCAATAACTATGACCTGGCACATTTCAAGAGAAAGGCCTTTCACTTTCTCAAAAATTCGTAGATACTTTCCCTGTCTTTTTTTTTTTTTCCCTTCTCAGCTCTCTCTATATTTCAATTTGGGCCCGGCTTTTTTGTGGACTTTTGTCCGTGACTGGAGCCTTTGACATAAAAAAAAAAAAAAGATAAGACTCTATCATCGACCAACCGAGATAGAGGAACGCTCTAGCATTGACCAAACGAACCAGAAGAATACTCTAGCATCGACTACATAGCCAGAGGAACATACTAGCCTAGACCATCGAGCCATAGGAACACTCTAGCATCGCCCACCGACCCAGTGGAACGCTCTTGCACCTACCAAGGAGCAAGAGGAATACTCAGGTGTCGACCATCGAGCAAGAGGAGCACTCTAGCTTCGACAAACCAAGTTAGAGGAACACTCTAACATCGACTAACCGAGCCAGAGGAACACTCCAACATCGACTATCCGAGCAAGAGGAACGCTGTATGTTCGACCACCGAGTTAAAAGAACGTTCTTACATCGACCACCGACTCAGAGGAATACTCTAGTATCGACCATCAAGCCAGATAAACGCTCTAACATCGACCATTGAGCCAGAGGATCACTCTAGCATCGATCAACGACGCCAGAGTAACACTCTAACATCGACCAACCGAACCAGAGGAACACTTCAGCATCGACCAACCAAGCCAGAGATATACTCTAACATCGACCAGCTTAGCCAGAGAAACACTTTATCATCGACCACCGAGTTAGAGGAACGCTCAATAATCGACATTCGAGCAGAGGAACGTTCTACCATCGACCAGTCAAGCCAGAGGAACACCGTAGTATCGGCCACCGAGCCAGATGAACGCTCTAGTATCGGCCAATGAGCCAGAGGATCACTCTATCATTGACCAACCGAGCCAGAGAAACACTCTGCCATCGACCAACCGAGCCAGAGAAGCACTTTAGCATCGACCAAGCAAGCCAAAGGTACACTCTAGCATCGACCATCGAGCCAGAGGAATACTCTAGCATCGACCACTGAGCCAGAGGAACACTCTTGCATCGACCACCGAACCAGAGGAACGCTCTAACATTGACCAACGAGCCAGAGGAATACACTAGTATCGACCATCAAGCCTAAGGATCACTCTAGCATCGACCAATGAAGCCACACTAACACTCTAATATCGACCAACCGAACCAGAGGAACACTCTACCATCGACCAACCGAGCCTTAGGAACACTCTAGCATCGACCACCGAGCCAGAAGAACCCTCTAGCGTCAACCAACCGAGCCAGAGGAACGCTTTAGCATCGGCCACCTAGCCACAGTAACACTGGAATCGACCAACCAAACAAGAGGAACACTCTAGGATCGACCAGCTGAGCCAGAGGAACACTCTATCATCGACCAACAAGCCTGAGGAACGCTAAGGTATCGACCACCGAGCCAGAGAAGCACTCTAGCATCGACCAACCAAGCCAGAGGAACACTCTGCCATCGACCAACCGAGCCAGAGGAACACTCTGCCATCGACCAACCGAGCCAGAGGAACACTCGCATCGACCGCTGAGCCAGAAGAACGCTCAAGCATCTACCACCGAGCCAGAGGAATACTCTAGCACTGACCACCGAGCCAGAGGAACAATCTAGCATTGACCAACCGAGTTATAGGAACTCTTTGCCATCGACTACCGAGGAGGAGGAACACCCTGTCATCGAACAACTGAGTCAGCGGAGTACTCTAGCATCAACCTCCGAGCCAGAGGAACACTAACGCATCGATCTCGGAGCCATAGGAACAATTTAATATCAATCACCGTGCTAGAGGAACACTCTAGTATTGACCAACCGAGCCATAGGAGCACTCTAGCATAAACCTCCGTGCCAGGGGAACACTTTAACATCGACCAACCGATTAGTACACTGATAAACAGACGCGTCTGATTAGAAGACTTCACTCTCCTCAACTGCCATGTTACTCACCTTCATCTGCAAATCACACATCAATGATACCCGGTCTGTTACATGAAAATGCCGACACACTCACTCAGCTTCTTCTAAAACACTGCAGTAGCGATTATTCTGCCCGAAGGAACGCTCTAAGTTGCTACGACCTACGTAGTCAATAGAAACTCTACCGCACGCTTATATAGATAAAAGAACGCCTGACCATCGATCTACCAGGCTGGAGGAACACTCCAGCCTTGATTTAACTTGGCCATAAGAATATTCTATCACCAACTTTCCTAGCAAGATGGAAACACCAGTCTGATTTAGCTCATCACAGGAACACTAGTTCAGTCCTGCCTTACCGGATGACTAATCTATTACCAAAATTTTTGGTCACATGAAAAGACTTGGGCAAAAGAACACTCCAGTGTTGACCAGCCACACCTAAAGAACACATTCGTTTTGACAAACCTGGCCAAAAGAACATCTAATCACTGACCACCATTCTATAAGAACACCCCTATACACTACTTCCTCGCTTGAAGAGCACTTCACCGGCAGAACACCTCACCATCAACCTACTTAGCCACAATACCTCACCATGGACCAACCTGGCCGAAAAATCTCAACGTCGACATACCTGTCTGGAACAGCTCGACCTACCTGGCTGAAAAAGGCTCCTGACGTCTCTCTGGAGGTCGTCGACCTGTCTGACCAGCTCCTCCAACTTAGCCATGTTCTGGAACACCTCCTCCAAGGCTTCCGGCTTGATCGTGTGCATCATCTTGGCCATAGTGAGGTCGGTGTAGCGCTTGGCTAAGTCAATGGCCTGACATCCGTTAAGACCACACAAGGTGGCTCCGTCCTCCGCACGGGCTGGCCTCGGCCTCTCCAGCGCCAACACAGTCGTTAACACAAGCCGCAACACCGGCCACGTGGATAACCTCGCCATCATCTGTGGAAACGAAAGTCAACCTTTTCATTGACCCAAATGAATGATTCTCTTTGTCATTACTGATGGCTATACTTGTGTTCACCCCTTCCCTCATTGCGTCCTACCCGCGTTGTATTTTGTGGCGTTGTCATCTACTGACAGTGACACTATCCACTTTGTATCTCTCGTTACAGGCCATATGTATTCACACATGTCATCACTACCCACCCAGGTTATCCTGTCGCTCAACCATCTTAACATCAAACCATCGTCACAACCATCTCTCGTATCATATAACTACCAAAATAACCCAACCACTGTAACAACAGTCGTATCAGCATGTAACTATCGTAGCAGTGAGTTGTCACGTCACTAAGCCATAGTAGTGTTCACACAACTTCAGCATATTCCCCAGCCTTCCGCCCACCTCGCCTGCTAACTGCTCCTCTTCAGCTCATAATGAATTCGCCATTACCCATCAGGCTTCGTGTGTATCAACAATGGTAAGTAGTCATTTACCTCTGTATTATGCCAGATACAGTGGGTGTAGTCGTCTGTCTCATCCACAGGTACAAGGATGTAGTCGTCTGTCTCATCCCAAGTCAGAGTGGGTGTATCAGTCTGTATCTTCCTCAGGTACAGTGGGTGTCGTAGTGTGTCCCATCTCCTGGTACAAAGGGTTTAGTAGTCTGTTTTATCCCCAAGTACAGTGTGTGTAGTTGTCCGTCTCATCCTCAGGTACAATGGGTGCAGTATTCTGTCTCATTCCCAGGCACAGTGGATGTAGTCGTCTGTCTCATTTACAGGTGCATTGGGTGTAGTCCTCTGTCTCATCCCCAGGTACAGTGGGTGTAGCCATCTATCTCATCCCCAGTTACAGCATGTGTAGCCGTCTATCTTATCACCACGTACGGTGAGTGTGATTATGTCTTATCCCCTTTTACTATGTGTGCATTCTTTTGTATCATCTTCAGGTAAAATGAATGTAGTCGTTTGTTTCATCCAAAGTTAGATTGGGTGTATCCGTCTGTCTCATCCCCAGGTACAGTGAGTGTAGTTTTCTCTCTTATCCTCAGGTACAGTGGGTGTTGCCGTCTGTCTCATCCCCAGGTAGAGTGGGTGTATTCTTCTGTCTCATCCTAAGGTTTGTAATCCTCTGTCTTATTCCTAAGTAGAGTGGGTGTAGTCATCTGTCTCATCCCCAGATACAGTGGGTTTAGTCGCCTGAGCCATCCCCAAATATAGAGGGTGTACTCGTCTGTCTCATCCCCAGATACAATGGATGTAGTCATATCTCTCATCCCAAGGTAGAGTGGGTGTATTCGTCCGTATCTTCCTCAAGTACGGTGGGTGTAGTATTGTGTCTCATCCCCAGGTAAAGAGGGTTCAGTCGTCTGGAATTATCTTCAAGTACAGTGGGTGTAGTCGTCTGTCATCCCCAGGTACTTTGGGTGTAGTCGAATTTGTCATCCCCATTTACAGTGGTTGTAGTCGTATGTCTTATCCCCAGGTAAACTGGGTGTAGTCGTCTGTCTCATCCAGAGGTACATTGGCTGTAGCCCTCTGTTCATCCCCAGGAACAGTGGGTGTAGTTGCATGTCTCATCCCAAGATGCAGTCGGTATATTCTTTCGTCTCATCCCCAGGTAAAATGGATGTAGTTGTCTGTATCATTCCCAGGTACGTTGGGTTTAGCCATTTGTCTCATCCCCAGGTATAATGAGTGTAGTCGTCTGTCTCATCCCCTAGTACAGTGGGTGTAGTCATCTGTGTCTTCTCCAGGTAAAATGGATATAATCGTCTGTCCCATCCACAGGTAGATTGGGTGTATCCATCTGTGTCATCCTCAGGTACACTGGGCGTAATCATCCGTCTCATCCCAGGTACAGTGGGGGGTAGTTTTCTGTCTCATCCCCAGGTACAGCGGGTGTTGTCACCTGTCTCATCCCCATCTAGAGTTGGTGTATTCTTCTGTCTCATCGCAAGGTACATTGGGTGTAGTCGTTTATCTCATCCTCAGGGACAGCTTCTGTAATCCTCTATCTTATTCTTAGGTACAGTGGGTGCAGTCGTCTCTCATCATCAGGTACAATGGATGTTGTCATATGTCTCATCCTTAGGTAGAGTGGGTGTATTCCTCCGTATGTATCCTCAGGTACAGTGGGTGTAGTATTGTGTCTCATACCCATGTGCAGAGGGTTTAGTTGTCTGATTCATCTTCAAGTACAGTGGGTGTAGTCGTCGGTCTCATCCCCAGGTACACTGGGTGTGTTTTGTGTGTAATCTCCAGGTATAGTGGGTGTAGTTGTTCGTCTTATCCCCATATACAGTGGGTGTAGTCGTCCGTCTTATCCCCAGATAAACTGGGTTTAGTCGTCTGTCTTATCCACAGGTACAATAGCTGTAGCCCTCTGTTCATCCCAGGGACAGTGGTGTAGTCGTGTGTCTCATCCCAAGATACAGTCGGTGTATTCGTTCGTCTCATCCCCAGGTATAATTGATGTAGTCGTTTGTCTGTTTCTCAGGTATGGTGGGAGTATCTGTCTGTCTCATCCTCAAATACAATTGGTGTAGTAATCTATATCAACCCCAGGTACAGTGGTTGTAGCTATCTTTCTCATCTCCAGGTACAATGAATGTAGTCGTCTGTCTCATCCTCAGGTATATTGGGTTTAGCCATTTGTCTCATCCCCAGGTATAATGGTTGTAGTCCTATATCTCATCCCCTAGTACAATGGGTGTAGTCATCTGTCTCATCTCCAGGTAAAATGGATATAGTCGTCTGTCCCATCCACAGGTAGACTGGGTGTATCCGTCTGTCTCATCCTCAGGTACACTGGGCGTAATCATCTGTCTCATCCCCAGGTACTGTAGGTGTAGTTTTCTGTCTCATCCTCAAGTACAGTGGGTGTAGCAGTCTATCTCATATCCAGGTACAGTGAGTGTAGTCATCTGTCTCATCCCCAGTTACAATAGGTGTAGTCGTCTGTCTCATCCTTAGATACACTGGGTTTAGTTGCCTGTCTCATCCCTAGATACACTGAGTCATCTCCAGATACAGTGGGTGTAGTCGTGTTTCTCATCCGAAGGTTTAAATGGATGTAGTCGTCTGTCTCATCCCTAGTTAGAGTGGGTGTATCCATCTGTCTATTCCTCAGGTACAGTGGGTGTAGTAGTGTGTCCCATCCCCAGGTACGAAGGGTGTCGTCGTCGGCTTTATCCCGAAGTACTGTGGGTGGAGTCGTCTGTCTCATTCCCAAGCACAGTAGATGTAAACTTCCACGTCATCCCCAGGTTCAGTGGGCATGGTCGTCCGTCTCATCACTATGTACAGTGGGTATATTCGTATGTCTCATCCACATGTAAAGTGGCTGTAGCCGTCTGTCTCTTCCCTAGAAACAGTGGGTGTAGTCGTTTGTCTCATCCCCAGATACAGTGGGTGTAGTCGTCTGTCTCATCCCAAGGTAAAGTGGGTGTATCCGTCTGTATCTTCCTCAGGTACAGTGGGTGTATTCGTCCGTCTCATCACCAGGTGCAATGGATGTAGTCGTTTGTCTACTCCCCAGTTATGGGGGGGGGGGGTATCCGTCTGTCTCATCCCTAGGTACAATGGGTGTAGTAGTCTAGTTCATCCATTCTACAGTGGATGTTGTCTTGTGTCTCATCCCTAGGTACAGTGGGTGTAGCCATGTCTCAAATCTAGGTACAGTGGGTTTGGTAGTCTTTCTCATCCCCAGGAACAGCGGGTTTAGACTTCTGTCTTACCCTAAGGTACAGTGGGTGTAGTCGTCCATCTTATCCCGGGTACAGCGGGTGTAGTCGTTTGTCTCATCCTCAGGTACAGTGGTTCTAGTCGTTTATTTCATCTTCAGGTACAGCGTGTTAAGTCGTCTGTCTTATCCTTCCCCCATAGAGTGGCTGTAGCCGTGTGTCTTATTCCCAAGTACTCTATGTGTACTCGTATGTCTCTTCCCCAAGTACAATGAGTGTATTCCTCAAGTACGCACACTATATCAGAGGATGACCCAGACGACTGCACCCACTGTACCTGGGGATGAGACAGACGTCTAAACCCACTGTACCTGAGGATAAGACAAACGACTACACCCACTCTACCTGGGGATGAGACAGACGACTATATCCATTTTACCTTGGGATGAGACAGACGACTATACCCACTGTATCTGAGAATGAAACAGACGACTACACCCACTGTACCTGGGGGATGAGACAGACGACTACACTCACTGTACCTGGAGATAAGACAGACGACGATATCCATTTTACCTTGGGATGAGACAGACGAGTATACCCACTGTATCTGAAGATGAGACAGATGACTACGCCCACTGTACCTGGGGATGAGTCAGACGACTACACTCACTTTACTTGGGGATGAGACAGACGACTGCACGCACTGTGCCTGGGGATAAGATGGATGACTACACCCAATGTACCTGGGGATGGTACAAACGGCTACACTCACTTTACCTGGGGATGACGCACACGACTACACCCACTGCACATAGGGATGAGACAGACGACTACATCCATTTTGCTTATAGATCAGACAGACGAATATACCCACTTTACCTGAGGATGAGACAGACGGCTACATCCACTGTGCCTAGGGAAAATACAGATGACTACACCCATTGTACCTGAAGATGACTAACACGGTTACACCCATAGTACCTGGGGATGATAAAGACGGATACATGCACTCTACCTGGGGATGATACAGATTGATACACTCACTCTACCTGGAGATGAGACAAATGACTACATCCATTGTACCTGGTGATGAAACCAACGACTACTGCCACTATACCTGGGGATCAGGCGGACGACTACACCCACAGTATCTTAGGTTGACACAGACGACTACATCCACTGTACCGAGGGATGAGACAGACGAATACACCTACTGTTTCCGGAGAAGAGACAGATCACTACACCCACTGTACCTGTAAAGGAAAAAGAAGACTACACTCACTGTTCTTGGGAAGAGAAAGACGAGTACACCCACTGTATCTGGAGAAGAGACAGATTACTACACTCACTGTACCTGCGGACAACACTTAACTTCACCCACTGTACCTGAAAGGAGACAGAAGAGTACACCCACTTTACTTGGGAAAGAGAAAGACGACAACACCCACAGTACCTGGGGTTGAGACAGGCGACTACACACACTCTATCTGGGGATGAGATGGATGACTACACCCAATGTACCTGGAGATGGCACAAACGGATACACTCACTTTACCTGGGGATGACACACATGACTACACCCACTGTACCTGAGGATGAGACAGACGAGTACACCCACTATGCCTGAGGATAAGAAGACTACTACAACCACTGTACCTGAGGATGAGACAGAAGACTACAAACACTGTACCTGGGGATGAGACAGTCGATTACACCTAATGTACCTGGGAATGAGACAGACAACTGCACACTGTACCTGGGGATGAGAAGGACGACTACCCCCACTCTACCTAGGGATAAGATGGACGACTAAATCCACTGTATCTGGAGATGAAACAGACGACTACACCCAATGTAGCTGGAGATGAGACAGACGGCTACACCCACTGTGCCTAGGGATGAGACATACGACTTCACCCACTGTACCTTGAAATAAGACAGATCAGTAAACCCACTGAACCTGAGGGTGAGTCAGACCATTACACCCTTAGTACCTGAAGATAAGACAGACTAATACACCCACTTTGCCTGGAGAAAAGAAAGATGACTACACCCACTCTAACTGGGGATGAGACAGACGACAACATCCACTGTACCAAGTTATGAAACAGACAGCTACACCTACTGTACGTGGAGTTGAGACAGACTACTACACCCACTGTACCCGGCAATGAGACACACGGATAAACCCACTCTAACTGGGGATGAGACAGACGACTATATCCATTGTACCTGGGGAAGAGACAGATGACTACACTCACTTTACCTGAGGATAAGATGGACGATTACACCCACTGTACCGAGGGATGAGACAGACGACTACACACACTGCATCTGGGCATGAGACAGACATTATATCTGAGGATGAACCAGACGACTACTCCCACTGTACATAGGGATGAGACAGGCGTCTACACCCACTGTACCTGAGGAAAAGACAGACGGATACACCCACTCTATCTGGGGATGAGACAGACGACTATATCCATTTTACCTTGGGATGAGACAGACGATTACACCCACTGCATTTGAGGATGAGACAGACGACTACACCCACTTTACCTGGGGATGCGACAGACGACTACACACACTGTACCGGGGTATAAGATGGATGACTACACCCAATGTGCCTGGGGAGGGCACAAACGACTACATCCACTGTACCTGGGGATGAGAGAGACGACAACACCAACCGCACATGGGGATGAAACAGACGACCTCTCTCATTATATCTGAGGATAAGACAGACGGATACACCCACTCTACTTGGGGATGAGACAGACGACTACTCTCATTATATCAGAGGATAAGACAGACGGATACACCCACTCTACCTGGTGATGAGACAGACGACTACACTCACTGTACCTGGGGATGAGATGGATGACTACACCCACTGTACCTGGGGATGACACACGACTACACCCACTGCACATGGGGATGAGACAGACAACTACATTCATATTGCTTATAGATCAAACAGACGAATATACCCACTTTACCTGAGGATGAGACATATGGCTATACCCACTGTACCTGGTGATGAGATATATGACTATACCCACTGTACTTGGGGATGAGAAGGACTTCTACACCCAATGTAGCTGGGGATGAGACAGACGGCTACACCCACTGTGCCTGGGGAAGAGACAGAGACTACACCCATTGTACATGAAGATGACCAACACGGTTACACCCACTGCACCTGGAGATGATTCATACGACTACACCCATAGTACCTGGGGATGACACAGACGGATACATCCACTCTACCTGGGGATGAGACAGAAGACTACATCCAATGTATCTGGGTATGTGACAGACGACTTCACCTCCTGTACCTGGGGATGAGACAGATGACTACACCCACTGCACATGAGGATGATACAGACTATTATATCCACTGTACCGACGGATGAGACAGAAGGATACACCCAATCTACCTGTCTCATCGACAGGTACAGTGGATGCAGTCATCTCTCTCATCCCTAGGTAGAGTGGGTGTAGCCGTCTGTCTCATCCTCTGGTACCATGGGTATAATCTTGTGTCTGATCCTCATGTTACATGGGTGTAGTCGTTTGTCTCGTCCCCAGTTACAGTGGCTGTAGTCGTCTGTCTTATTCCCAGGTGCAGTGAATGTAGTCATCTGTCTCATCCCCAGATACAGTGGATGTAGTCGTTTGTCTCATCCCCAGGTACAATGGATGTAGTCATCTGTGTTTTCCCCAGGTAGAGTGGTTGTATCCGTCTGTCTAATCCTCAGGTACATTGGATGTTGTAGCCTGTCTCTTCCCTCGGTACAGTGGATGTATTGGTCCTTTTCATTCCCAGGTACAGTGGGTATAGTCATCTTTCTCATCCCCAGGTACAGTGGGTGTAGTCATCTTTCTCATCCTCTGGTACAGCGTGTGTAGTCGTCTCTCTAATCCTCAAGTACAGTGGGTGTAGTCGCCTGTCTCTTCCTCAGGTCCAGTGGGTGATGTGTGTCTCATCCCAAGGATGAGTGGGCGTAGTCGTCCGTCTTATACCCAGGTACAGTGGGTGTAATCGTCTTTCTCATCCTCAGGTTCAATGGATGTAGTCGTCTGTCTTATCCCACTGTACCTGAGGATTATACAGACGGTTACAACCAACCTACCTGTCTCATCCACAGGTACAGTGGATGTAGCCATCACTCTCATCCTCAGGTAGAGTGGGTGTAGCCGTCTGTCTCATCTTCAGGTACAGCGGGTGTAGTAATCTGCCTCATCCCCAGGTACAGTGGGTGTAGTCGTCTGTCTCATCCCCAGGTACAGTGGGTGTAGTCGTCTGCCACGTACCCAGGTATAGTAGGTGTAGTCGCCCGTCTTATTCCCAGGTACAGAGTACAGTCATCTGTCTCATTCCCAGATAAAGTGGGTGATCGTCTGTTTCTTCCCTAGTTATAATGGATGTAGTCGTCTGTGTCATCCAACGGTAGAGTGGGTGAAGTCCTCCGTCGTAAGCCCAGGTACAGCGGTATAATCGTCCCTCTTAATTCCATTACAGGTGGTGTAGCCATATGTCTCATCCCCAGGTAGAGTGCGTATAGTCGTCTGTCTGATCCACAGGTACAGTGAGTGTAGTCCTCTGACTCATCCCAGGTGCAGTGGGTGTAGTCGTCTGTCTCCTTCTCAGGTACATTGGGTTTAGCCGTCTGTGTCTCATCCCCAGGTACAGTGGGTGTTGTTGTCTGTCTTATCCATAGGTATAGTGTGTATAGTAGTTTTTCACTTCCCTAGGTACAGCGGGTATAGCCATCTGTGTCATCTCCAGTTACAGTGGGTGTATTCGTCTTACTTATCCCCAGATATAATCGATGTGGCCGTTTGTCTCATCTTAGGTACAGTAGATGTAGTGTTGTCTCATTCCCAGGTACAGTGGATGTAGTCGTCTGTCTCATCCCCAGGTGCAGTGGGTGTAGCCATCTGTCTCATTCCCAGACACAGTAGCTGTAGTCGTCTGTCTCTTCCCCAGGTACGGTGGGTGTAGTCATCTGTCTCTTCTCCAAGTAGAGTGCGTGTAGTCATCTGTCATTTTTCCAGGTAAAGTGGGTGTTCTCATCCGTCTCTTCCCCAGGTATAATGGGTGTAGTCATTTGTCTCTTCTGCAGGTATAGTGGGTGTAGTTATCTTTCTTTTCCCCAAGTCCAATGGGTGCAGTCATCTGTCTCTTCCCCAGGTAGAGTGGGTGTAGTCATCTGTCTCATCTCCTGGTACAGTGGATGTTCTCATCTGTCTCATCCCTAGGTACAGTCGGTGAAGTCGTCCCTTCCACAAGTACAGCAAGTGTAGTTGTCTGCATTTCCCCAGATACAGAGAGTACAGTCATCTGCCTCTCGCCCGGTATAGTGAGTAAGTTATACGCCTCTCCCCAGGTATAGTTAGAACAGTTATCTTCCTCTCACCAAATACAGCGAGTACAGTCATCCGGCTTTCAAGCAGTGACAGTGAACACAAGCGGTAACGAGTTACCCACTCTCACTTCCAAGCCACTCCAGGGGTAGATAACAATATTCCAGCCCCTGCCACCATTACTTCAGGTTATGAAGCAGCCATGCCATGTCACCCATCCAGGTACCCTAGGGAGAGAACCAATAGGAGCAGAACCTGGTTCTCTTAGGGGTCACTTGTTCTACGAGAGGACATAACTTTACCTGCGGAAGATGGATTATCGGCGGGCAGGACAGACCGACCTCCACAGCAACCACCACACCACTGACGCACGAAGCCCCAAGCAGGACGGACGCTGGCTGATTAGCCTCATCAGCACTAATAAGGAGTTACAAAGCGCCTCGTTAACAGGACTTCGAGTCGTAGCGGACGGGACGGATGTGTAGTTTCGTTTCTAAAATCACAATTGTGTATTACTCTTGTTGTTAAGATAAAATCTCCAGCAATAGTACCGCAAAGAAGGATGATGGTGGTGGGCTTGGCGAGGCCACCAGACGCCTCCAATCAAACATTTTGAAGAGCGTAACACATCAATGAATTCGTCAAGGCTCAGCGGTGGAGAGCGAACTCCAGGCATAACAGACGTAGTGACTCCTAACACAGGCTTCACAGACACATAACCACAAATTACCACGGCTGAACGGCGTCCTGAGTTGTCGGTATAGTGAAGGGAGTCCTTCACTCACTGACTGGCGAGTCCTTAGGCAGAAATGCAAGAGTGGCTGGAGGAAGGAAGTGATGAAAGGCGGAGGCGCCGGCTGACGAGTTCATTCAGGGGATTCTTCCGATGTCTACTTCCTCGCCTCAGCCGCCGTAATCGGGACCTTGTTCGTGTTTTGTTGAGAGATAGAGAGAGAGAGAGAGAGAGAGAGAGAGAGAGAGAGAGAGAGAGAGAGAGAGAGAGAGCAACATAGAAACTTACCAATTATGTGCTCTTTATCCACACGCCTCATGTCGATCACGTGATAAGTGCGTGTTAGCTCGGATTCCATAGGCCCACCCAGCAAAGGGATAGCTCATCTTTCAGTCGCAATTGAGTGCTCTTAGAGGAGTGGTGTCATATGTTTATCTTCATCAGTGAAATGGCAAGCCGCAGTACTAGGCCAGCAACTTAGTACCCTATATTTGGTCAACCAGAATAAGTGAAACAAACTGTTTTGTCAACATATGAAGACTTGACGAAAGCATGCCAGCTGGAGCAAAATAAATTATTATTCTTTATTTCAAAGGAACCAGCATCTTCAGGTATTTGTGATGTAGTTACTAGCTTCGTTTTGGAAATCTGGCAGTCAGCATCAATTCCTATTGTATCAAAAAAGCGTATTAGAGATATGATCAATAATCATCACACAAAAATGAGACATATCATTAAGAAGATAGAAAAGATACTGCCTCGTATCAAATTAAGCTCAATGAATTTCATAGGCATGCAAAAGTGCTCTTTCATATTGCTGCTTGTAAAAGGTCCAGATTTGAATTCTTGTAATTAACCAGCTATAAAGAAAGTTCCTAGAAATGAACATGAATTTTTGATTGATCAATGGACAGAGAGAAAGATGATAACTGGAGGTGTAGACAGTCAAGAAAGCTTGAGAATTAGAAAAAGGTCTGAGAGCAAAAATAAGGACAAACATAAACAAGATATTGAATTAGACCATCCATCTTCATTTTTTTCTAGTTTTTGCTTCATTTTCAGAATCAGAGACAAATTCATATGGACCATCAGACTATGAAACCAAGTTACCTCCTAGTGCCAAGAGACATTTTAATAGAAAAGAATTGACTTTTAATCTCTCAGCTGTAGCACGCGCTTGTGACAGAACAAGCATATCAGACAGGGCAGCTGCAACTATTTCTAGTTCACTGCTGTAGGATATAGGTGAAATTAACGAAAGCAATATCACTTTAGTTATTGACAGAAACAAAATCTGCCCTGAAAAGCAAAAAGCACACAGTGAAATTCAACAGTACAGTGAGATGGACACAGCTAACACTTTTCTATTTACTTGATGGGCACAAGGATAAAACTATTGTCAGAGAACAAAAAGGCAGCAAATTTCCGAAAACAGCTGTAAGTGAAGAGCATATTTGTCTTCTACACGAGCCAGGATCAAAATCTATTACCTATGTTACTCCGAAATCCGGTTATGGCAATGACATTGCAAAAGAAATGCAAGGTTTTCTTATTTCATCAGATGTTGATCTAACATATTTGAGACCAATGGGGTGCGATTGTTCTGCTGCAAATACAGGCCCTAAAATTGAGTAATAACACTTCTAGAACAAGATATTGGCAAGTCATTGTAATGGCTTATTTGCAAGTTTCATGCTAATGAATTGCCTATAAGGCATCTGCTCACAGCCATGGATGGAAAAACAAGTGGTCCAATTGGATTTGCAGGAAAAGTTGGCAAACTGTTGCCAGGCTGTGAGAAAATTCCAGTTGATATAAATTTCAAGGCTACCGAATAAGAAGATATTGAAGTAGACTCTAATGAAATGAGTACCGATCAAAAATACTTATTTGATATATATCAAGCAATCTCTAACGGTCCAGTGGAAAATGCACTGTCACATCGTAATCCAGGGAAAATATCTCATTCACGTTCGTTGACAAGAGCGAATCGAGTTCTACGTCTCTATGTTAAAACATCTGAGCCTTCAAATACTTTGCAAATACTAGCTGAATTTATTGTGAAAGTTTATGCACCTATGTGGTTCAAGATAAATTGTAAACCCTTCCCCAAATATGGTGCTCAACATTTGGACGAAACCAGTGTCCGTACTCGTCCCTTCCCTAGCAATATCAAGCAAATTGTAACCCTGTTATTCAGAGAGATGCATTTTCCGGGCAAGCTGAGAACATTCTCATTAGCATGATTCCTGATGAGAGAAACTTTCTTCATAAGCTGGGATGGAGAAGAGTATTGCGGGCAAGAAAAGAAAAGAGAAGCAGTGTTAGACCTTTTAAGGTCCCCGTTATTGATTTCAGTGCAAAGGAATATTAAGAGACGGTTGACATGTACAATAATGATGTCACAGAGCCTCCTTTAACATTGGACATCGAAAATGAAGCATTCTCAAACATCAGCAAGAATGAAAATTATTATTTCAATATGCCATCTCACACAGGCAGTAGAATGCCATTTAGAATTAATTACGGAAGCATCAACTAAAGTGAGTGGTAAAAAACAAGAGATGGGTAAATAAGAACAAATGTTCAAAGTAGAAAGGCTCTGCCAAAATTTGACTCGAAAAAAGAATTCATGGCTTAAGGAAGCAGAGTTCCTTATATGTCTGGGTAACTGGGAAGGAGTTAGGGTGGAACTCGCACTGCAGCCACGTCCACGCCATGAGTTCTTGGTTATTTCTGAATTTTTATTCTTTTATATTGAAGGTTCCAGTCACGGACAAAAGTCCACATCAAGGTCGGGCCTTAATTGAAATATAGAGAGAATTGAGAAAGAAAAAAAAAAGACGGAAAGTATTTACGAATTTTATAGAAAGTGAAAAACCTGTCTCTTGAAATGAGCCAGGTCATAGTTATTGGGAACGACATGAGAAGGAAAAGAGTTCCAAAGCTTCGACGTGTAGGGAAAGAAGCAGTTATCAAAACGGTACACCCTTGAGTTGCCGATGGCCACAC
>JAYMFT010001876.1:0-17349 GCA_038088735.1 Panulirus argus | reverse complement strand
ATATATATATATATATATATATATATATATATATAATTTTTTTTTTTTTTTTTTTTCCCATGCATATTTGCTATTTCCTGTGTGAGCAAGGTAGCGTTAAGAACAGAGGACCGAGCCTTAGAGGGAAAATCCTCACTTGGCCCCATCTCTGTTCTTTTTTTTAAAAAGTAAAAACAGGAGGGGAGGATTTCCAGTCCCCCACTCCCATATATATATATATATATATATATATATATGGGTGTAGAGGTTGAAGATTTATCAGTGTCGTCATCCACTTGAACTTTTACATATGATTGAAGGACAGTTCTGACCAGATTTGGATAATGATCCATCTTGCAGATAATGGTTTCTACACCATTATCTACTTATTGTTTCACTGCCTCTGGACTCCCAGACTTCTTAATTGGCAAGTTAGACATCAAATGGTAATTTGTGTCTGTTAGCAAGGCAGTGTCTTGTCACACTGATGTTCACCATATCAGGATCTGGGAAAGCCTTGATTAGATCAATGATCAAGTGAATAGCCTCTCACCTATGTAAACTTTCATATGATACACGAAATAACTCTTCTGGCTTAAACTGTCTTTTGACAATATGAAAATTCTTTTGGATTCTCTCTTGCCTAAACAGTAATATGATTTATTATATACCCCATGCAATCAAAAGTCATTAGGCTTCTCAACTGTATTCACAGTTATGTGCTGCAACAAAGTTCTGCAGTGAGCATTAACATGGATTCTTTCTAGTATGAATAATTGTGTGTGCTACATACTACTTGTCTGGAAGGCCTTTGACAATGAGATCATTAGTATGGCTTTTTAAATTGATATTCATGTTGTTCACTATAGCACTCCTTTGAGATAAGGTCCTTTGGCAGTGATTATCTATATGGCTTCTTTCCTGTGTGAATATTTGTGTTGCAGTGAATGACCCCTTTAGATGATCTAAGACACAGTGAACATTCTTTTGGTTTCTATCCAGTATGGATGGTCATGCTGTTCACTAAAGTACTTCTCTGGTATAAGGACTTCTGACAGTGCAAATATTTGTGTAGCTTTTCTCCTCTGAAAATCCATGTGCTACATTAAATGAATCTTCAGGGAAATTTCGTTTAGCTTTGTAATTATTCATAGGGTATATCCATGTGCCTTTCTAAATCAATATTCTGGGAAGAGGACTTTTAGCACTTGGAGCATTAATGTGGCTCATCTGTATGAACAGTCATCTGCTATGCTATACCACTCCTCTAAGAGAAGCTCTTTTGGCTCAATTAATATTCATATGACTTCTTGCTTGTATGAATAGTCATTTGTTCCACTAGGGTATTTCTCCAGGAAAAGGATTTTTGCAATGTGAATATGTGAATGGCCTCTCTTCCATACGAATGATCATGTGCAACATCAAAAAGCTATTCAGGAGAAAGTGTTTCTTTAATCTCTGATAGTCTCTTCATTTTTGTCTCTATCTGCTGCACAGACATTCTTGTATTTGGAACTTCATAATGTTCTGTGAAAGTGTAATATGAGCGTCAAAGCAGGTAGCTACAAACACCTATGCCACAGTGTAGCAAAGCATGCACAATACACTCAAGCATATAGTTTTTCTGCATTTGCTGTAAATCCAGAGACTTCTCTCTGAAGTATCTTAAAAACCAAAATCATTTCAGCAATAATTACACAAACATCTTCATAACAAGTAAAGCTCACTAGAATGTGGTAAACTCTGAGTAAACATTCTTGGAAATATACAATAGTTTTAGGGTTTCAGTACAGCATGAGGAGCTGTTGAGAAAGACCATCTACTTCCCTGTCATGTTTTCACAATTCTCCTCATAACTGACCGAGATAAATTTCTTAGTAAAAGTCTAATACTGCTCTAAATTGAAACTAGCCTTGGGAAATGGCTCCTTATGTTGTGTATAACTTATAAATTCATTGTGATCTTATTAATACGTCTGGAACATGACTTGGAGTATTATATATGCTTGTAAGACACTAAATAAGGCAGTAGTGCTACATCCAAGATAATTTAGGGTTAATCAAAGAATTCAATTACCCCATGAAAACTCCAATAACCTCCTATCTCTCACTACATATCTTAATTTTCAATATTCCACTCATTAAAATGCACTACCACTATGACACCAGATTTCAACAAATGGATGTCACAGTTAGCAGCCATGCATTCCCCAGCAACTACTAGGTGAGGTTCTACTGGGTACTGTTGGTATTTTACAATAGTGCCTCCTTTAGCACTGATCTCATATTTCCCCTTAAATACATAACCCTTACCACCATATTTAGTATCATTTAACATACTATAATGCTCTAAATCATGTTCCTCAGGTATTTCTGAAATGACAGTGAAATATCTGAAGCCCCTACAACTTAATTACCCAAATGTCCTCTATATACTACAGTATCAGAAAAACCATAACATAAAGAAGTTTCCTATCAACTTTGAAAGCTATGAGCATGTTCTTGCAGACTTAATCTTTTTGATTAAGATGTGATGCTAGTTTTAGTGAAGTATATGTTTGTGTCAAGAGTTGCTATCATTAGTAGGTTAAAGACAGGAGTGCTGGTGGTAGGGAAGCTGTTGGCAGCAGTGCTAGTTCTGACAGAGTGTTGGTAGTTCTGTTCTCACTGGCTTATACATCCAAAAGACAGGGTGTATAAAAGTTTAATTATAGCCACAACTTAATATTCAACAAGATACTTATGCAGATGTTAATGCTGTCATCAAAGAGTTTGACACTAAAGGATACCTCATCTTTGACTACATTATGATTCTGTGTGCTAAAGTTTACATCACAAGTAGTGTACATCCTTTGCAATAAATATATGTTTATTGTATTTTCTTTTATATTTGTTTTTGTTGACACCACCAACCAATCTCGTGTGTGGTTTTCATAAGTTTTTTAAAAGTTTAACTACACCCATGCCTCACTAGCTGATCAGTTCACTCATTTCCAGGAATACAAATAATAATGCCAACAGGAACCACTTGTATCAGTCTTGTGTCAAGCAAACATTACTATATTTCATTGTCTATAAATACCCTATGACCTCTTTCTAAGAAAGAGTTAGTGTTACAAAGGATATCTCTCCAGAGGTTACTGCAGCACAAGAATGTACTACTTCTAGTAGTAGGGAAATGTATTTACAGGCCCTCTTCTGATAACAGAAAATAATAAGACCTCTAGCATCAGACCTGCATCATCACGCTGCTGGGCTTTGCACGTGCTACATCCCAAGATGATAATGTTGGCACCACAGTTGTGTCTTGCTAGTTCATCTGGCCACAACTTACAAAGAACTAATCATTCCAAAGGAGTCCATCCTTTCCCTTTTACTGATTGTAGTACTGCCTTGGACTGCAAAAGTCTGTGTAATGAGATCCTGGGTAACACCAGCAGGTCTCTTTCTTTAAAAGGGGTCCTTGGGTAATGTAAATAAAGACATAAATAAATGCACATTCTGTGTTTCATACCTGTTAGCCATTTTCCATGCTTGCAAGGTGATACCAGTAACAGAAAAAGAAACTGCCTGATTCCCTCACATCCATCCTCTTGCTGTCACTTGTAAAGTACCAAAACCACAGCCCCCAATCTGCAACCAGGCCCCAGAGACCTTTCTGTATTTTTCCCAGCAGCTTCATATGCCCTGTATTAGCCCAACTCACCAATTCACTCTATACTGTGCACACCTTTCACCCACCTGCATGTTCAGGCTCAGAGCACTTGAAATCTTTTTCACTCCATCCCTCCATCTCCAGTTTGGTCTCTCCTTCCTCCTCATCTTCTCCACTTCTGACACATATCCTCTTTGATAACCTCTCTTCACTCATTCTTTCAATATGTTCACACTGTAAAAGCACATCCCACTTCATTTCTCTCAACTACACCTTTCTTATTAGCACACCTCTCTCTCTCTTATCCTGTCGTTACTTACTCGATCAATCTTCCTTACACCACATATTGTCCTCAAACATTTCATTTCCAACATATTCGCCATCCTCCATACATGCTCATTCATGGCCCATGCCTTCCATCCATACAAAATCATTGGGATTACTATACTCTGAAACATACCCATTTTTTGCCCTACTAGATAACAACCTGACTTTCAACACATTCCTCAATGCTCCTAGAACCTTTGCCCCTCTCCCACTGTATGTCTCACCTCTGCTTCCATGATTCCATTCACTACCATGTCCACACCCAGGTATCTTAAACTCTTCACTTTTTCCAAAATTTCTCCATTCAGACTCAAAGCCCAGCTAACCTGTCTCTCCACACTGCTAAACCTAATAACCTTAGTTTTACTTCCATTTACTCTCAACTTCCTCCTTTCATGCACTCTCCCAAACTCAGACACCAACCTCTGCATTTTCTCACTTGAATCTGCCACCAGTGCCATGTCATCAGCAAACAACAGCTGCCTTACTTCCCAGGACCCCTTCCTTTACACACAATATACCAGCCCTTCTCTCCAACACTTGCATCTATATCTCTCCAACCCATCCATAAATAAATTACATTGCCATGGTGACATCAAACAACCCTGCCACAGACTTACCTTCACCTGGAACCACTTACCCTCCTTCTGTTCAGATTGAGGCCACACCTACCACTATGGCCTCTGTCACTTTTAAACTGATTTTGTAGATCAATATACAGCAACTATCAACATTCAGCATTCTACTTTGACTGTAGAAGTCTGCATTATATTTGGGTAGTAATCCTGTTTTAACCTATGGCTCTCTCTAAACATATCAATAACATTTACCTGCCTATAATCTCTTCTGATCTGCCTCTGACTACATAACCGGTTCCCAGTTCCCAGTAGAGCAATGAATGCTATTTCTTTGAAAGTGATTATGACAATGTAATCAAACTTCCCTAAAACATCCAGAATGGTAGGATTTTTTAAAACAAAACTACCTAGTCACTTAAAACTTTACAAAAGAAATATCGACAAAGACAAAACTGCAACCCAATCTTAAGTAATAATACTTATCAGAGGCTCATTAATACTAACAAAATGAATGAAATGGAGACATGATACATGGGTAATCATTCTGTGAAATAGTGTCATGGATAAAGTAAAGTCACTATGCAAGAAGGTTAGTGTCTAACATAAATGTATTAAGAGGAAGTTCAGACGAGAGGTGTATAAATATGAATGGATAAAAAGTGAGTTTTAATGTGAACTCAGATATGTATGAAAGAAGATATTTTGGAGCAATTTAAACTAACTGCACAGGGTGAAAATACTTATAAAACTTATGTCTTTGAGGTAAGAAACACAACATGTTTAAAAATGTTTAACAAGTTTTATTTTACAGTATATTACAGGAGTCAAAGTTTCATTCCACTACCTTGTCAATGAAAAGATTATATGTCACAAAACTGAACATTTCTGTAGAATAACATAAGATGTGTAAAGGAATATATATACTTCCAAAATACTTTATTCATTGATGAAAGAACATTAAATCTGTCAGTAGCATTAAGAGAACAGAAAGACAATGAATTTACAAACAATTTCAAGTTCATGATTTTTTATCAAAAAAGTCAATAAAATCAAGAATTAAAACTTCATATTAAGACCTAAAACCTTTGAGCCAAAATTTTCAACTCTTGAGCAGGAGTACTGTCTTTCTAATGTGTCCTAGCCAAATGAAAAAGGTCTAAAACTGCAAGTCCCAAGTGTATCAAACATCATAATTTAATGATGACTCAAAATTGTGGAGATCTAATGTGAAACACAGGACTTATGCTATATTTGGTATAAAATGAGGCCCTTTAAAATCCTCTATGTAACAGCTGTGTTTTCTACAACACAGCAAAAAACACTAGTTAATTAAAAAATCAAAATGTTATATGATTTTCTCAATGCAAAATAATAATTTTGCATGTAATAATTAAAATTATTTCTCATGTAATTATGTTTGCCATCTGAGTAAATATTGCATTTATCATAAAATTCCCTTAGATAGTATATACAGAGAATTTTCCTACATTTCAGTCATGTTAACCTACTCAAGTGATAGCACAGTTTTTAAAATCTTTCAGGTTACCTATTACATATTAGGTCTAGTGTATAAAATTCTAATAATCTTTTTGTATGCTGTCAGACAGGTGCTAAGCCTATCCTCAGCAATTCTTAACTTTTGTATCAGTACCATTTATTTTGTGCCTGATAAAGAAGGTATTCTCTGTTTCATGTTACTAATGGTCAAGAAGGAACTCTTGGAATCTCAGGGTGAAATAGATAAGCAGAAAACCACCATAATGTTTTTGGCATAATAAATTACTAACAGTTGATACATATTAGCCACTCCTTACAATAGTACAGTATGAGCACATGGATCAAATCTTCTACCTATATCATCACTCCAAATCCAGTTTATTGAAGCAGACCAAGTACACACAATCTCTGCAATATCACCCCCCTCCAGCATTTTTACACAATCAATCCATGTCCAGTATGTTAAAATAAAACATAAAACTTCTTAAACAAACCTTAAAGAAAATTTTCTAAACATATCATTTTGCATCTAAACTATTATGACCCTATTACATTCTGCAGTGTATAATCTGTGGTAACATGTACCATTTAATTTACATATTTGCTTAAAACTATCATCAACAGTATTCTCTATGTCACTTCTTTCTTGTTCAGTTATTTATTTCATATGCAAATAAACTCTGATTCTACCAAATATTAACTCTAGATAGACTTTTATGTTAAACTTGTGCAGATCTTCCCAAAAGGTTATGTACATAATTTCAAATATGTTAATATACACAAAAGAACTTAATATGATAACTGGGTGGCTTCTTTGTGAATAATGATGTATCTGACATCATGTGAAGGGAAAAACTGATCACTTTCTAGATAAAGTCCTCCTCATCACCTAGTGTTGCACTGCCATTACTGGGAACTTTCAAAATAACTGGTTTAAGTTAGTTTGCCACACTAAATACACTTTACTGTCCTGAGTATCCCCTTAATCTATCTCTTTATAATACCAAGAGATGAAAATCTCATGAAAGACACTTTCCATTCTTGAATATCTCAAGGAAGCCTTAGATCTTCCATAGGAAATCAAGAATGATGTTGACTAAATGCCTTATTAATATGCAAAATTCTTCAGTAAATCTTTTGAGCACTTTTGTTACTGTTATTGTTAGGGCTCCAGAAACAGAAATATGTATTGACTGGAGTGTTAGAAGAGTCTTCATGGACTACTTCGCCATTAATGTGGGAAAGGGCTTATTGGAAGAAGATTGAGAAATACAAATAATATCTGATCAGGACAAAATTAATAAAAATGGATATTCTCCCTAGCATTTCATATGAAATAATTGTAACTAATAAATATTGCCTAGCCTAAGAGGGCTCACTGTGTTAAACAGCTTACATGGGTTTGAAGAACATCTAGGGAACTTTTGCAACTAAATTCTGGAAGCTCATACATAAGAAATTTGAAATCCACAAAAGACAATAGCGTTAGTTCTTTTTTTCTATGTGTACTCCTGCAGGCTGTGAAAAGTTACCAAGGATTTAGATAATTCATCTTTACTATGACATCAATCACAAATACTGATATAAATATGCCATAACCAATGGATATGGTCAACACTTACATGAGACAAGAACAGTGAGAAAAAGTGTTAGACAAGGATTAACTCCCAGGTGAAACACTAAAGTTAATGGCTTTTGACCCTCAAGTCAAATCTCCTTTTCACTGATCTAGATAGAAATGCATAATCCTCATTCTTTGAATTATTTTGTGACAGAAGAATGTAAACTAATAATCATGTATTACAGTTAAAACTTGAGAACTATAAAATAATAAGATTGGAATACTATGTACAAGATGAAAATCTATTTTGCAGTTCTAGAAGAAAGAATATACACTCAACTACCTTAATATCAATAGATATAAAAAAATCACTTAAAATAGACAAGATCACACATTCTTCAGTCACTTGCAAATCAGTAGTTTCAAAGAATTACTAAGCATCATAATTCTTAAAGATGAACTCCTAATACTTGAAGACTGTATCTCAACAGATGAGAAGAGATCTGTCAAACCAATACTTGCAAACAAATTTTACGACTTTCTTTTACAGTCTTACAATTGGAATACCTGATCTGAACTGAAAAGGTGAAGTGGAGAAACTCAGTTTTAAATAGGAATAACATTTTTCTGTACCTTTACTTCAAATATTCATGAACAGGAATAAACTAGCTGAGAGGTAGAAATTACAAATACCCAACAAATTGGAAGTCAAACCACCAAACAGTATGGTAATCTCCTCCTATAACCAGCTACAAAGTGACCACCACTCATATACTGACTTTATGATTTCATTATTCCAAAACTTATCACCTTGGATATCCTGCTAAGCCCCAAGAAGGTAACTTGTCTTACTGCTGGTAGTAAACTAGTATTTTTTCAGTTAGACACATCTATTCTTTAGGCTAAAATGAATGAGAAGAGATGTGGGTAGGTTGATAATCATGTTTGCAATCTGAATACTGTTTAAGGAGAGAAATATATTATCTCATACCTTCCACTGATTTTCGGTACTTCACAAACAAAACATAGACAAATGTTTAAAATTTCATGGTAAAGCAGTATGAACAATAGGATATAACCACTAGTTTGTAACACTGTCAAAGAAGTTAAGTTCGTAATATCATCCAGATGGGTCATCAAATGCGATGTAGACGTTCATCTACAAACCACTTTATCAATCAGAACGAAGATCAGTCATATTAAGAATCTTTGAGTTCATAAAAGTGCACAGTTGTGTTCAAATTTGTAACAGGAAATGTAATTTCTGAATAGAGAACCAAAATTCCTATACACCATACTCTACAAAAATCAATGCTGCTAATCTTTAATAAATGCATATGACACTGCTGTCTTTTGGAACAGATGAATTCATAACTAATCTGATTTGGTTGCTTTCATGAGCTTATAAATCAAATGAGAAAACATCTGCTGAAGTTGTGAAGTTTCTAGAAAACATATTAGGCAATGATATTAAGCCTGAGAAGCTTACTCCAATAGCATTTTAGTAATCTGTTGGTAGATTTACAAAATGAGACTTTGTTGTAATTGTTTGGGCTAACAATACAGTATAAAATGTGAAAAGAATTTGGCTTCAATATCTATATATACCATTCTTCATGATACAGTCACATGTAATGTACAGTTTACATATTCCAAAGAATATCTAAAACAAAAAACTGTTGTACAGTAACACTTCTGTTATCTGAATGCTTGGGGAATTTGGCTGGTTCAGATAACAAAAATTCCACTTATTCGAGTTTTTTATTTATATATCAAATAATTCAGAGATTGACTGTCCCCTGCTTTCTCCAGAGGTAATGTTCTGTGAAAACCCTCTACAAAGAGAAATCACATATAGCACTAGTGGATTCTACCATTGCCTTCCCATTATGTAGCTTCTTTCATTAAATACACTTTTCGAGACACCCTTTACGTGCTTGAAATGGCTCTAGCTTAGCTACATTGACTTCTTTACAAAAATGCTTAAACATCTTTAGAGCTTTAGACCTGAGCTGAAGGTCATTAAGGCTACTTTTCTTCTCTGTCTCAAGCCCAATGTACAATGAAAGCATTTTCTCCTTCTTCTCCATTAGAGGATTTCTAACCCTTGTGGTTACCTTGGCAGACATTGGAGTACAGATGACCACAGCAATTTGAATTTTTTCTGCATGTCCAAGCACTGATGCTCCTTATCCAGTATCAACACGTTGTATGCTTTCTAGTTTCGTTTCTAAGGTCAGAAAGGTTCTCTTCCATTTAACTACTAGTCCTTGGGTAGGAAAAGATGTTGTTGAACATGTGGATGCCATATTAACAAAAACACAGTGGGTTGCAGGTATTTCCAAACTGCACAAGTAGCACAGATCCACACTCAATGGTGGTAACTTTAAGACTGGTGGGAATGTGGTATGCTCCACTCATGACCCATGCTACCTCCATCTGCCAACCCTCACTAAAGTTTTGCCGCACTTTCCACTGCACTGGTGCTCTCTCACCAGCATCAGTGCTTCTTAAGTTTTCTAACTTTTTTGTAAGATAAGAGAGGTTCTCTTTCATTTAACTGCTGGTTCTGTGGTTGGAGATGTTGCTAGATATTTGAATGCCATATTTACAAATACAAATACAGCAGGTTGGAGGAAAATCACCTTAGCAGGTATGCCCAAATCACACAAGTAACACAGATCTGCACACAATGGTGGTAATTGCAAAACTGACCTGCTAGTGGGAACATAATGCGCTCTACTCACGACCCATGGTTACTCCATCCACTAACCTTCACAAAAGTTTTGGTGCACTTTCTACTGCACACCATTTTAAAATATTTTACCTATACATTTGGAAATATTGTACACAGAGGAAATAATGTTATATGCAAGCAAGTAAGAACTTCTAAATGCCTCGACCTTCTTCTGCTGCTTGGTAGTGTTGTGAATAGTAGGCATGCCAACAGTGAAGCTCTTCATAAATGCCACCTTGAACTCGCCCTTAGTCAGTATCTTGTACAACTCCATCTTCTTTTTGAAGCTTAAGATGTTCCTCTTGTGCTTCATGCAAAATACAGATGGCTTCAAGGAGCCATCTGACAACTGCTGACAATGCCTGAAAGGGGCTGTTTTCAACAATAGTGATCAAGGGTGCACAAAATGCACAAATGTGCAAGACCAGCTCACAATACCAAGCCATGGAAGATGGTAAATAATTACCAGCACCACAAAACACCAGGTACACTAATCATTATAGCGTGGTGCACGTGTGATTGGAAATATTTTTATGAGTATTTTAATTCTACAAATTCTTTTTTTTGGATATTGGAAGGTTGCCAACAGAAACTGAAAAAACATGTTGTTTGTGCATTTCGTTGTCTCAAATCACGGATAACAGAGGATTTACTGCACATCACAAATTCATCCGTTAAAGCCTACCAAAAGCAGAGAACTTTTGAGTTTACCAATTCTGCATTCAGAATAAACAGAGATTTTAAAGGTCAATTTATATGCCCCCTAAAAGCTTCTTTAAAATCCAAAGAGAAAAGAGTATCCATTTAAAAGAGGAGTGTATTCAAAAACACCTTTCATATACTGTTTTGCAGGAAAAGTAAAAGTAATGTATTCATATTACCGATCAGTTTCAGGACAACAAAATTGGCTATTATGTTCTTTGCAACTGTACAGTACTTTGTTCAATAAATTTCTAAAGATAACTGTAATGAATTGAGGAAAACAAATTACAAAACCAAGTTTCAAAGGAATCAACAAGGTTGCCCTGTACTATACAGGTGTTTTGCAATTTTTCCTTAGCATTATTGCATTAAAAAATCTAAAAATTATGAACCAAAAGGAACAAAAGTGTGATACCATAATCACAGTGGAAACTATATTATCCAGAATCTGTTGGTCCTAAGTAGTGCCAGATATGAGATGATGCCAGCTAGTGTCCCCCTCGATATCTTACTGAAAAATCTTAACACCATCTTAACCTTATAGAGTACTGTGTTTCTGTAACTATCTATAATAACATGTCTTAAAAAAAAAAAAAAAAAAAAAAAAAAAAAAAAAAAAAAAAATCAACCAGCACCAGACCTGAAACTGGCATTTTTCAAAATGTTTCAGCATCAAATGTAGACTGAAACACACTAGATAAAACTGCATGGATACCAGTTACTCAAATAAGGATAAAGAACAGACAAACACTGCTACAGAATAATGTATGAAAACAAACATCATAGCATAAATTCTGTAAGCTGACTGATGAGCCTCAAAATGTAATCAATGTGATATCATTTCACTAGCTCTGTAAAACAGTATCATATTGGGAACCAAGGACTAGCATGAAAATATGAAGAAATATGAACTCTCATGCTTCTCCAGGTACAATCCATTTTTGCTATTATCAACAATTAAGATAAAAGAGAATATGAATAAACTGACTGGCACTTATTCCAAACCTGTAAAACAGCTTTTACTGCAACTGCAAACAGATCTGAAGATGGAGAGACCGTAAAAGCTCACACTAGTTTTCATTCTCTGACAAATATGTTTTAAAAAGATCCCAGTGTTCCCAAGTAGAAACAATTGAAAATTGTCTTCATTTAACGCTAATGGGTCTGATGCAAGGCAACCGGTGTGCCATGATATTCTGTTTTGTTTTAACCTTTTCATTCCCAATACACCTACATCGTACACTTGGGACCAGAGATATTTAAGATAAATGCTCTATTTTCTGCCCCAATCTAAATCTAATAATAACATATGTCTCCAGCAGCAATAATTTACCTTCAAAAATTTCAAAGCAGTTAGGTACCTTACAAACAACCATGAAAGTAACATCCATGCATATGGCAGCCACAAACATAAATGCATGGCACAATGGGAAGAAAGGAGGTGCAACTTTGATGAAAAGTAGCAATACAAAGGAATACAATAACAATGATTATCATGATATTTCATTTGCCTCCCACGATAACAATTAGGTGGTAGAAACAGGCTTGCAACTAGACTTACAAACTATTTTACTGCCAAGGAAACTTAAAGGAATTACAGTCACTGATAAACTTTTTTTAATTTTTGATGTTTATGTCTTTTAACACTTATGATCAATTAATTCATCAGGCCAATTTCCTTTTCTAATCCTCTCAATTTCTTGAAAAACCTTAGGCTAGAGGGAATGCAAAACTTTATTAAGCTTAGGACTGAAACTTTAATGTACATTTGAAGAATCAAAAATTTAAGTTGCAAACTTCAAGACCAAAAGCTGCCAGATTTACCAGTTCCAAATATATTGGACCTCTTAAATTTCTGAAAAAATGTCAAGTGATATGGTATTCCCAACAACAATGAAACAGTCTTTTATAGCTGACCTGATATGATAATAAGTCAAGAATCAATTCAAAAGGTCAGCTACAGTGAGAGAAAACATGCTGACAAGCCTTGCTGGGAAGTATCTGCCATGAGATGGTTTCAGAGCCAGGTGATCATAGTGACTGCTGACTTAAAATACTGATTCTCTCATCACAGACATTGTTGGCTTTGATCAACTTGGAATACAGAATTTTTCCATATGAGAAGTTTTATTATTCATCCAAAGGGCAATCAGAAACACTTTCAATCCTCCTGAAGGAAGAACTGGGCTAAAACCTGAGATTAAACATTATCATCTTCTGGAAAGTGAGTACAACTCTGCAATATTCCTCTTTTTCTTCATAAATCTATGCTTTGCAGAATGTAGGCCTAAGACAAAATAACAAATACACACTTCACTAAAATCAATAATAATCATTAAAAAGATAAGTGAGACTTTTGTAAATGACTGTTAGGAGGAATTATCTATAAATCATGCTCATTGTTAGCAACCATAAGTTGTCCTGAGAGGAGAACATCCTGATCCTCTTGCATAATATGCTTTCAAAGCCTTAACTCTTTGAAAACCCAACTGGTAACAGAGGAATGACACAGAGGTTGAAATACAAATTTTTCCTTTGAAGGGATACACTAGAGTTCTCTTAACAAATTTGAGCTTAAACATGAAATTACATGTTCCTCATTGTCTTTTAAAAACATACTACCGTGATTTCCATTTCTCCATGACTCAGTTAACTGAAAAACCCAAAACAACAGTACCATTCAATTTTTTCCCATACAAATAATCTCTCAAACAGTGGCATCATTCACATTTCTTCCCCTTGAATTATTCAAGAAATTATATGTCCAGAGGATGTTTGGTTATACTCAAGTCATAAAATCAATAAATAATCATTGAATTTACACTTTCCATGAAATCCTATTACAGGATAGCAATAGGATGATGTTCCTTAACTCTCCCTCCAGACCTGTTTTAACACAATACCAATTTGGATATACTCAATTATTTTCCCCTAACCCTTTTTTCACTAGCACATGCATTACAAATACAGTATTTATATGTGAAACACTCAAAGACCCTACTGTACATTAAAAAAGGGTTTCTTTTGATTCATGATACCTGAAATGTCCTTAGCATACTGATCTCTGCTTTTCTCTTTTAAATAATCATACTGAAACTCTATACTGTTGAGCAACCATTTCATAAGATTTCCATAACATTATGCAAAGCTGCCTTTTAATTAATATATGTGTACACCACACATTCTTCTTTACAACAGAAAATCAAGAGATCAATAAACAGGTACTTCCAGCAGTAAACATACAGTAAAATGTTCAACTTTTTTAATAACCTACGAGTGCAAACATTGTCCATGCATTATGTTTTGGCTTTAATATGCTATTATAGCAGATGAAATCCTATCAATAAATGTGAAACAACCTGATAATTCATTATGATAATCTATGTATTTAAGCAACACACAGAACAGCTTTGATGAGAAAATATGTTAAGAAATATTCCTTAGCAAAGTATATATAACATTAGTCTAGAGTAAACTTGGCTTTGAAGTTTCTCTTAAGAGTACGTAATATCTCTCAAGAACATGATTAACACATCTATTGAAGAGATCTTGTACAATTTTGTGTTTAGCAACTGATAATTTCTTGGTTTGTTGTAAATCCTGTACTTCCTTTATTTTTCTGTATTTTCCAGAAGCCAATTCTAACTTTCTCTCATATTCAGAAAATTTGTATAATCAGCACCAACTAGGTCCTGAGGATGCTGTTTAAAAGTGAATCTACCATAATGAGGACAAGCAATAACATGAACAGTAATTCAGTTATTGCTCAAATTATTCAGAGCTGAAGGAACTACACAAGTTCTCAACCATCCTTCCTATTCTTAGACCACGAACGGTTACAAGTATAGCCTTAGATCACATTTTTTTTATATTCTATATTATCTCTATCAAGGCAGTACTAATAAAAGATTAAATAATTCATTATTTTCACCAACATCCTTCAGTTAAATGGAACAATGAATGGGTCAAAAGAAAAAATATATCTTCAAAGGCTTCTTTTTCAAGCTAGTCTGATCCTCATATTTGACAAATGGAAGTTGTGTTATGTTCTTACCATTTCTCTCTTTGGCTGACCAACTGGCCTCTGAATGCCTTCAAAGCTAGATGGATATTTCTCTTCAAACCCTAATGAGATGGTTTAGATTTATCACAATCTTGAATATGTTTCTTGCTCTTCCCTTTCACATTTCTTCCAGGAATGGAATAAGCCTTCAAGGGAGGTATAAAGATCAATTATATAATTCTGGAAAAATAAAAATCCTACTTAGAATTAAAAAAGCCATCCAGCAGTATACATGAAACTTGCCACCACAACTAGTCTTCATAAAACAAACTGTCTTAATAAACTAACAACCTCAGTCCATATCAAGCTGCAGTATTACACATGTCATCCCTTCAGTTATAAGGACAGATTATTCTGATTACATTAAAAAATATTGAATCACTTCTTTGAGGGTACCTACACCTATATCCTCTGTCCTCAAGCAAACAATCTAAAAGAGGCTGAGTAACAGTAATGACCTAGATGTATTGTAACTGCATTTCTCAATGATCTTCAATGGCTGAGAATGGAATGCTGCTGCTGCAGTTTTGTGAGCACTAATGATTTCATCTGAGAGGTCTGTTTCCTGTGCTGTTTTGTGCAAAGTTCCCTTGTTTCATGCTTCCTGAGATGGATCTTGAAAGCACTCTTATGAACCATAAGACCAACAACTAAAACTTATCTCTCATTATGATCCTCTATCCAAGTGCAGAAAGTTTCCCTTAGAATTCTACAAGAAACTTCTGTTCTGGAAACTTGTTGCCACACATTCCAACTTTCTAAGCTAAATCATTGATGTATTTCACTTCACTGTACTATAACTTCTATTAGTAAAGCAATATAATCAATTTTCCCTTCTGATGCTACATACACTCTTACCCTTGTTATTACATCCAAACAATCCTTTTTATACTCAATAAATGAGGAAAACCTTTAGTACATAATTTCACCATCATCATCACACAGCTTAAACAAAAAATAATACAGTGATAATTAACAAGAAACAGCACTAATGCATAACACAACCTGCATAAGGCACAAACATACTGAGGGAAGGAAGAAGAGTTGCGAACTATGAGCACCTATTTGTGCAGTACAAGAAAGGAGTTTTGCACTTATCCCTTTAACTTTCTATTCAATGATACATTCTTTTAAACATATTCATACTCTCTACCTTTACAATGTTCTTTCAATGTATTCAATGTAATATCTACTCTTTTCCTAAAGAAGAGTTTTTCTGATATCTTTTGTATGGTGATTCTCTGTTGGCTCTGTATTATGTCCTCTCATCAATCTGGCATTTCTGATTTCAAAGAAATGCTCATAATCTGTTTCCTCAAATCCACATAAAAACTTGTATGCTTTCTCCCAATGTGGATAATTCCATGGCTGCTTCTGTCTCTCATCAGCTTGCTCTGGAACTTTTCAGCAAACCAATGTGTTCTCTGAAGTACGGTAACCAAACTGGAGCTGCATACACTAATTTGGGTCCAATATATAGTGTTAATAATTTTTGTAACTTGAAGGCAAACAATTTGCCTTCTTAATAAATCTCCTGTTGTGATATTCTTGACAAGGCTTGGTGCCAGTTCAATCTCAAATGCCCATTTGCTTATTAATTCCTTCATTTTGTCATTAAAATTGTTGTCATAAATGGGCTTTCTTTCATTATGACCAATCTTTATCTTAGTGGGATTGACTTGCTTCACCATTATCATCTTGCATTCACTTGAGCTGAGATTCTTTGTGACTGACTGGGAGGTGTTGTGATGTTTCAGTGGCAGTTTGAAATATTATGCTACACTGAGATAGATTTTGGCACCTGTACATCTCTTTAAGCTTCAAGAATGATCTGCTAAAAAAAAAAATCCTTATGCATGATACCTATATAAGGATCAACTGCTGTACAAATGAATGATTTTTGTATGGTCCTACAAAGTTTTCACATATTGCTCATACGGACTGTGATTAAAAAAAAAAAAGAAGTGAAGACCAAGCACCTTGTACCCTTATAAAATTGCTGACCTGTTTGTTTCATGCAATCCCTGTTCATCCTTTTTCAGAAATCTAGAAAGATGCTAAAATCAAGGCAATAACACAACCATCTCATACAAAGACATATTTACATCTGATATTGGGGTCAGTTATTCCTAATATAAAACATCAAAGCCAATTTTGTGTCTGAAAGCATCTAGAAAATATATATATATATATATATATATATATATATATATATATATATATATATATATATATATATATATATATTTTT
>JAYMFT010001865.1:0-17351 GCA_038088735.1 Panulirus argus | reverse complement strand
CGGGGAAATGAAACACGATAAGTTCTCCTGATGATGTGATCATTACAAGAAAGTGCACTTGGGAACTTATCGTGTTTCATTTCTCCGTGGATCAGAAGGAATTTACTAAATCACGCTCTCAATTGTAATTTTTTTCCAAATATATATATATATATATATATAAGAAAATAAAGGATGATTTACTATGACGTTTAGTAGACCGTCCCACCGGCATGGGTTTGTTCTAACCAGCAGGTTGGTGCAGCAACTGTTCACCACAAGAGTCGGTCACAGACACACACACACAGGGGAGAAGGTAGTCTAAAGGGAAGACACGCATCCTCCGTAGCTTGTTAATATCCGCCGAGGGGGTGGAGGTAACGAAGCTCGTGAATTATTGAGGAAGGGATGAGTGGGGATCTGAGCTGGGCAGAGGGACGGGTGTTGAGATCCGATTAAGATAAAGGGTAGGAAGGTAAGGGACGGGAGATGGGAGGGAGGCGGGCTCTCCTGGGATGGCTAGGATGCGGCTGGAAAGGGAGAAAGGGAGACAGGGAAGGAAGGAGGCAAAGTGATTTATTGGACTGGGTGTTTGGTTTGCTGTGTTGGGCGGGTGAGAGGCCGGCTGGTCGCTAGCATGGTTGACAGATAAACAAGTTTGACAGGTACGAAGGCAGGTTGACAGATTAAAAGGCGAATGTTGTTCCTAGGAGACATATACCTCCAGCTATGTGTGTACACTGTAAGTCTGTCTGAAAATGTACGAAAGACATTAAAAAAAAGTCGGATTTTGTTCACTCTTTCCGGGTTTTCGTAGATTGGTGATGCAAGCTGGACACCTCAGGTGCCTGACCCTCTCCTCACCTTAGAGTGGTGAAGAATCCAACGACCATAACACCACAACCAGCGCTCGAAACATGTGATGGATAACCGTACGGGACGGGCGAGGTGTTTGGCTGTGACCCAGCCAAGCGAGAGGGGTATAGTGTCTTGGCTGGCACGGAAGAAGGAGTATGAAGCGTATCAGGGATTGCCATGGGGAACAGCGAATGGGAGGCCATAAAGAATGTAGTTCATCATAATCCAGAGAACGAGAAGGTGATGGGGTTAACGCCGTAGTCATCCGTAATGGTGGAGGTTTGAAGATATGATACAGAGATGGGGAAGTTGTGATTTGTGTGATAACCTTTTTGTACTGTACTGGGAGGGAGGTTTTACACTCGTGGGGCCTCATCTCCTGAACTTTCGTATGCCGTCCTCATGTATCATTTCCTCGTTCGTTTTATTGCATTCATCCACCACTTATATCGTAGAAGTACTTCTTTACATCCAAGTAACAAGTTTCGTATTTGATTTCACGTTAAGGCTTCGGGTGTTCTGCCCTTGCATCTCTTGAAGACGTGGTCACTGTGTAAATCATTAAGTTGATTTAAAAGCTTAAAGGTTGTGATCAGGTCTCTTGTCACTGTAATATAGGCTCACATATTTCCGGTATCATCTGCGTTGCCCTCTTCTGCACCTTCTCCATAATTACTCTGAATGCTTCTTCAAGTGCAGTAAGCAAACTTGGAGAAGCATATTCTAGTTTTGGCCTTATGTAGGACGTGAACAGCTTGCTGAGTATATCCTTATCCACATACTTGAATGCAATTCTAACGTGTGTGTGTGTGTGTTTGTGTGTGTGTGTGTGTGTGTGGCCTGAAAGAGCCACGAGAAGCAGTGAGGACGCCCCATCAGCCTCACCCATGACTGAGCCTCTCGCCAGAGGAAAGCAATCATTGGAAAACCACACGAACAAAAATATTTTAGGCAGGAATAACGCGAGTCCTGCCTGGGTGGTGTTGAGGTGTAACTTACGCACCTTATCTCTTCCTATCCTGGGATGTTCATCTCTCTCTCTCTCTCTCTCTCTCTCTCTCTCTCTCTCTCTCTCTCTCTCTCCCCCGTTGATTATCTGGTCTGTCTTGTGGTCGCAGTGTTGCTGGAGTCGCGTAGCCACGGCAAGCCTTGCCCATCGGGTGCACCTCTGTCGACATGCGACCCCGGGTTGTTCCAGGGCGTCGCCCTGCGATAATACAAGATTGATGACATGGAGCCTTGACCTCTTTGTGGAGACTCTCAGGGGTTGATTAGCCACTTTAAACTCCGTCGGCGGTAATTACCGGCATCGCGGGGCATTATTAAGCCTGCCGCGGTACATCAGGATTTTTTTTGTAAAGAGGACCCGAAATGCTGTTCTTATCCGTAAATCACACACGGACGATGGGTGAGGTGATGGCGTCTTCAGCAGGTCATAACAACCTCGTTAATGGAGGACAATAGCCTGTTCTGCAGTTAAGCAGCTCAGGATCCGACATGACTTGGGGCGATTTTGACCCTAGACTTTGTAAGTTGCGTTGGAGCTCATCGTGAAGGCATTAGACACACACACACACACACACACACACACACACAAAGGCACTTACGCTACAGTTACGAAGTAATATCGGGAGGGACGAAGCTGAAGATCGGGTATTACGGAATTGACGCAAAATAACACTCGATGAATCGTTTGTGCAGATCGGCGAACATTGTTAAGAATGCAGACGGAAAGATCTTGAGAACAGAAATGGGTCCCACATGTTTGCTGTTATTTCTCCAAAACTCCTGGCGCGCAGGTTTTGAGAGGACCATTTGAAATACTAATGACCTGACTTACGAGAGTTTCCGTCCTAAACTTGTTTCCCGCCATTTATTAAACTTTACAAAAGTGGAGAAGAAAAACTGGAAAAATGTTTTGTCTGTGGGCGTGTGTACTGTGGTGTGGGGGCGATGGGGGGGGTCTGTGGGGGGATGGGAGATAGTGGGATTTATGAGTAACGTCTCACACCCACCGCCCACACTGCAGCCTCTGCCGGGGAGCGTGTTTTCCGGTAATATGGTGGTCGGGAAGGCTCTAAGGGGTGGTGGGGATGGTGGTTGTTGGGGGGGGGGGAGGGCGGTTGTGGTGACGCATGTTGTAGTGGTGTTGTGAGTGGTGTGGGGAGAAAGGACCGTTGTGGTCGTGACGAGTGTAGTGATTGTGTTAGGGACGTGTGCTGTTGTTGGTGACGGGTGCTGTTGTTGTGGTGGTGGCGTTGGTGGAGATAGTGGTGGTGAAGGATCTGTTGGTGACGATGGCCCTGTTCATGCCCTCTGTGTTCGTGATTTTGGTTGTTGTTGGTGGTGGAAGAGAATGATTATGTGTGAGAATGTTGTTAACATTGTTTGTAAGGTTTATACGGTTGTTAGTCATGACTGGTTGGTTGAATGGTTGCTTGGTTTTATCTAGGCTTGAGGCCCCCCATCGACCACCGGGGTTATTCAGTGCCGTCACCTTCAGGTTATAAGAACTAGTCGAAAAGACCTGAGAAACATCTTCAGGTGTTGAAAGATTTTCAGAACTACACAGGCCCCTCCGTGTGGCCCGTTGGCTTGTGGTAGTGGAGGTAATTGGTGGTTGATGAGGTATTTACACACAGCTACTTAAGCAGTGTCTAGGGTTACGGCGCTAGGGGAGTCCGCTGTGATAACAAAGTATGGGAGACCTGGACGGCTGTGTTGGTGTTTCAGAGGATGGGAAATTTGGGCAGATGTGTTTCATTTGGCTCTACTGCTTCTTCTTGTATAATGTGTACTCTAAGAAAAGGTGTTACGAGGCATCTTTTCGGTGTTACGAGCCTGTCACAGTAGGTGTTTGTAGGCGCGTCACACACACACACACACACACACACACACACACACACACACACACACACACACACACAGGGCCATCACACCGGCAGCAGCAATACACGGAGACTAGGTGGTGGGAGGAGCGTTTCGGCTTCGAGTGATCAGCTTGCAACAGCTCTTAAGGAGCTTTCGGCATCACTCAGGAGCTCACAGTATTACCGGTGCTTGCAACATCGCTGGAGCTTGCAGAATGACTGAGTAGGTTGGGGCATCCTTGAACATCTTGCTGTATTTCCCCGCAGGTTGTAGCATTAGCTGAGCAGCTTGCAGCATCCCTGAGCAGCTTGCGGTATCGCTGAGCAGCTAGCAAAATCACTGAGCAGATTGCAGCATCGTTGAGCAGTTTGCAGCCTCTGTGAACAGAGTCTGGCATCGGTGACCAACGTGCAGCACTACCGGACAGCTTGCAGCAGCAGTGAATGTCATGGAATATCTGTGAACAACCAGCTGTACCGGTGAAGGGTTCTGCTTCTGTCAGTGCACGTCTTACAGCTTCTCTGACCAGCTGAAGAGCTTCCAACGCCTGTGAACACTCTGCAGCATCAGTTTGCACCTTGTGCCCCAGCGGAGAGCTTGCAGCATGAGTGAACAGTATGGTTCAAACAGTATGCAGCATCAGTAAACAGCTTGCAGCATCGATGAACGGCATTACAGTCAGTTTAAAAAGTAGCATCATCAGAAAACTTCCAACATCAATAAACAGCTCGCAGCATTAGTAAACAGCTTACAGCATCAGTAAACAGCTCTCAGTATCTGTGGGTCGTTAACAAACAGCTCTGTACATCCAGATAGACCATAATCCCCACAGGGACTCTCTCTTGTGTGTGTGTGTGTGTATATGGAGTAGCAGTTAAGAGGGCGGTGGAGGCTGCTATAAGGCAAGCTTCTCTATCTATGGTGTCTGTTTGCCTCCTTTACCCTCTCACACAGGTGGATGCAAACACCCCCCTCCACCCGCCACTGTAGTGCGCTCCCTTCCCCCAAGATTCTCCCAGTCCGTCTCCTGCAGCGCCATCGGCCTCTTCTTCCTCCTCCCTCTCCAGTAGGTAACCTGCCTCTTCAGGATCTGAAAGACCCATTCAGTAGCCGGGGCTTCATCAGTAGCACCACCTCCTCCTGCAGTCTCATTCCCCCTCCCGCGTGATTATCGTCCCTTCCCCCTCCCATCAGGTAAACACCCTTTCCCCAACCAACAGTAGCACCATCTTTTGTAGTAGACTACCCCCTCTCATTTGAATAACACCTTTCCCCCACCAATAGTATCGCCATATCCTCTCGTAGATCGACCCCCCCCCCTCTTCCCATTTGATTAACATCCCTTTCCCCACCAATAATAGCGCCATCTCACCCCCAGTAGACTTCCCCTCATTTGACTTACACCCCTTTCCCCAACAAGAGTAGCACCACTTCCTTCAGGAGCCTTCCCCCTCCCCCACCCCATTTGATTGACGCCTTCCCCCCCATCAGGTGCTGGACACCAACATCACCACCACCACTCCAGTTCCCACTAGTAGTAAATCCCCTTCCTCCGCCCCAGGACATGCAACACCCTCCCTAAGACATGCCAAACCATCCCTCCCCAGGACATGCCACACACACACCTGCCCCAGGACATGCCACCTCCTCACCTGTCCCAGGTCATACCACCACTCCTGCCCAGGACATGCCAATCTCCCCCTCACCCAGAGATGCCTCGCCATAAGTATGTTATAAGAATTTAAATCTGGAGGATCCTGTGGCACCGAGGGACAGTAGTGTCACCATGGACGGTGCCACCCAGGCTCTCATGCCTCGCTCCTGCCTACAAAATATATACAGTGCCACTTATCCTGCCGCCCGGGAGTAATGGCACTGGCACTCTAGCAGGAGAGGGGAAGGAGAGGGCTGGTGGTGGTGACACACTAGCAGGGGAGGGGAAGGGGAAGGGTATTCATGGTGGCACTCTAGCAGGGGAGGGGAAGGAGATGGGTGGTGGTGGTGGCATTCTTGTAGGGGAGGGAAGGAGAGGGGTGGTGGTGATGGCGCTGCAGCAAGGGAGGGGTGGTCCTGGTCATGGAATAAGGGGGAGAGAACTCTCATTGGAAAATAGTATCACCGCTTACAGTATGGGGAGGGGAAGTGCCACTAACGTTAACGGGGAGAGGGTTGGGTCACTGATAGTATGGGGGGAGTGAGGGGGGGTCGTGATAATAATAGTAAGGGGTAAGGGGTAAGTACCACGGAGTACAGGGTAAAGGCAGGGCCGTTGGCAATGGATAGAAGGTAATGCCACTGTTATGGGGAGGGAGGGAGGGGGGGGGAGAAGGTTGTACCACTTGCCCTCTGGGGAAAGTTTTTTTTTTTTTTTTACTACTGACACCCGGAGATGTTCTACCCCTGACAATCTAGGAGGTTTTGTACCACTGACTATCTGGGGGAGGGAAGGTTTTGTACTACTGACTCTCGAGGGGGAAGGTTTTATACAGCAGACACTGTGGGGGAAGGTTTGTATACCTGGCACTCTGGGGGAAGGTTCGGTACCACTAACACTGTGGATGAAGTTTTGTTTCACTTACATTAGGAAATGTTTTACACCATTGACTTTGGGAAATATTTTGTGCCACGTTGTGGGAAAACGTTTTGTGCCACTGACTCTTTGTGGAAGTCTTTTTTTTTTTTCTTTAACCACTGACACACTGGATGAAAGTTTTGTACCACTAAGATAATGGGTGATGGTTTCGTACCACTGACACTCTGTAGTGAGGTTTAATACCACTGACACGCTGAGAATGGCTTTGTATCACACATTCTGGGGGAAGGTTATGTAACAAAGAGATTCTCTGGGGAGAAGGGACCCGATAGGCGTAATGGGAGAGCGCAAATGTCTCTGGGAGATCGGAGCACTCCAGGCGACGCTGACAAGCATGGTATTAGGTCGTCCAGAACGGGAGTGCTTGTAATACAGGTTGTGGGGGTGCTTGTATCACAGGTGTTGTTGATGCTTGTGGTAGAGGTGTAGGGATGCTTGTGTTACAGTTTGGTTGTTGCCTGTATAATAGGTGTAACTTCTGCCTGTGCAGGTGTGTTGGTTGCTGGAGTTTAAGGTGTGGTGTTTGCTTGTGGTACACGTATGGGAATGCTTGCAATACAGATGTGGTGGTTGCTTGTAGTACAGGAGTGAGTACGCTTATTGTTTGCAGGTATAGGATGTTCACTTGAAGGACAGGTTTGTGGATGCTTCTATTGCAGGTTTGGGGTGCCGGGGTGAAGACCCCCGAAGGTGTTCAGCAGGTATACGGAAGGTCTATGTCGTACGCTTGTAAGGGTGATTTTAGTACAGTTTATTTCGGTCCTAATACTACAAATATGGGAATGTTTGTAGTAATGCTTGTAGTGCTGATGTGGAGGCTGCCCATAGTACAAGTATATGGGTGCTTGTAGTACAGGTGTGGAGGTCCTGGTAATGTAGGTGTGGAGGTGCTTGTAATTCAGTTATTTTTAGTTGCTAGTAGTACAGATGTAGCGGTGCTTGTGCAAAGATGTGTGGGTGCATGTAGTGCAGGTGTATGAGTGTTTGTAGTAGAGGTTTAGGCGTGCTTGAAGTGCATTTGTGAGGATACTTGTAATGCAGCTGGTGCAGATTATGTAATGGCAACACAGATGATGTATATAACCCTCCACACAGCAGCTTGGTGGTATATATGATACACACACAGCTGGTGCAAAAGGTGTATAAAGTCCTTAGACAGCTTGACTATGTGCGGTATATAAATCCCGAACAGCTGATGCAAATGGTGTATATTATCCCCACACAGCTGGTGCAGGTGTACAAAATCTCCTCATCTGGTGCAGATGGTGTGTGATATCCTCACACAGATGGTGAAGGCTCTGTATGCAATCCCCCACACAGGTAGTGCACAGATGGCGAAAATGGTATATATGATCCCGACACAGCTGGTATAGTTGGTGTATGTAATCCTCACACAGATGGTGTACATATACCCTTTACAGAGGGTATATTGCCAACAGATGGTGCAGTCTGGTTATGCTGCAGATGGAGAGGTGGTAAGGAGATGGGCTGGGCCCAGGTTGCTGGGCAAGGTCGTTGGTCAACCAAGCTGTTGCAAGCCGCATCCCGCAGGCTCACGTAGCCGCCACAGCCTGGTAGGCTTGGCACACCTCGTAAAGTACATGTTCAGGGCACTCTTGAATATCTCCACTATGCATCCCATGGCATTACTGATGGTTGAAAGCTATTTGATGAAAAGACTTGGGCCACGGATGTTCAAATATTTTTTCTTTCTATCACTGTCACTCCGTACATATCGCGTCTGTATGGAATTACTTTCGAGTTTAGTTTGGGGACCATGCCTTTTAGGATTTCCCAAGAGTAGACCGCTATATACCTCTCCCGTCTGCGTCCTAGAGCTTACAGCCTCGATGATTCCAGCCGTTCCCAGTAATCCAGTTCCTCCACCAAGTCATTATGGGCCGTGAAAGGTCTCTGAACACTTTCTAATTCAGCAGTTTCCCTCGCCTTGTATGCAGTTGTCACCGCACACCAGTAATCTGTTCTTGGGAGTATTAAAGGCGCCCTAAAGAGGGTCTTCATTTGTAAATATTTCCTCGCTTGTTTTGAAAGTTCGCAGGATCCATCCTACTATCTTTATGGAAAAGGCAACTGTTGCCCTGTTTATGTTCGCTGAAGGTAAGGTCCTCAGACATCATTACTGCGAGGTCTTTCTCATGGTTATCGCCTTATTCACCCTTCAAATGTTATCATTTCGCCTGAGTCATTGAAGGTTCTCGACGTGAAGGTTAACATTGTTTATGTTAAACCTTTCCAGGTGTTACATATGTTGATTAGGATTTTCGACCTTCTAATATCTATTGTTTCGCTGAATTTTGATTTCAAATTTTTAACGTAATCTTCATTTGGTGATCTGGAATCTTAAATTTCTGCAAACTCTGTTCTACTTGATTTGCATTATAGTTTTATTTTTGTTTTATATTCATACCTTGATTTGGGTTTAGGTCATTGACTTTATTTTCTTTTATTTTTGATTTGCACCTTTTTTTATCTTTTGTCGTCTTTAGTTTTCCTTTCGCACACATTTCGGATTTTATCTGTTTATCGTTCACATCCGGATTCGTTGAGTTTCTTACATTGTACCGTTTGGTTCGTAAATTTGTATTTTGAGCATCTCGTTTGATTAGGAGTTTCGAACCTTTTAGTTTTAGTGAATTTGTGTTTCGGAGTCTGGAATGTTTGGAGGTTTCGTTATACTGAATTTATGTTTTGATGTTTTGATTGTTTGGAACTGCATCGTTGCACTGTGTTTGTGTTTCGGAGTCTTGATTGTGAAATTCGCCTCGTTATCTGGATTTGTGTATCGGAGTCTTGAATGCTTCGAACCGTTTCGTTATATTGTATTTGTTTCGGAGTCTTGATTGTTTCGAACCGTTTCGCTGTACTAAAATTGCCTTTCTGAGTCTTGATTGTTTCGAAACGTTTCGTTACGCTGAATTCGCGTTTCGGAGTCTTGAATGTTTTGGTCGCCATTTAAATGTTATGGTGTGTGTGTGTCAGTGGGTCGAGGAGTGTTATCGAGGACTGCCACCCACCTACCCCCTGTCCTCTAAGTGTGATCGCGCGCTCAGTTTGCCCGAGATTTTGGTCCATGTGAGCGTTTATTAATGCCGCGCGATAATTCACGGGGATGCAGGTGCCAACGGTAGCCAGCCTGTTTATATACGGTTATTAATCTGAGCTCCATAACTCAGGCGGGCAGCGAGTGTAAGGCGGCGAATGGTGGGGATGGGGGAGGGGGCGGGGGTTTGGATGTGGGTGGAAGAGAGGCTGGGGGGGGTGTTGGGGGGCAGTAAGAGACAACTAGCCAAAAGAGAGGAAAAAAAGAGGGAAATTGTTCGAGGAACTGAAGCAACAGAAAGAGAAATGGGGAGGGGAGAGATGAAGCAGGAGAGACAACAGTGGGTGCAGTAGGAACAGCAGTGGGTTTGAGTGGTGCAGCAGAAACAGTAGTGCAGGAGAATGGTATGGCAGAAGCAGCAGTGGAAAAGGATGGTGCAGCAGTAGCAGTGTTGCAGGAGGATGGTGCAGCAGTAACATCGGTACGGGGGGATGGTGCAGCACGGACAGCAGTGGGCAAGGATTTTTATGCAGCAGTAATACCAGGGGACGAGGGTTGGCGCTGGTGCAGTAATAACACTGGGAAGAGATGATAGCAGAAGTAGCAGTAGTGAGGCTGGTTTATTGCAGCGGGGAACAGCTCTTATGAAGGCCTGAGGCAACAGAAGTAGCTGTGGCCTGTGCAGCGGCAGCGGCGGACTACTGCAGTGGTTGGGGGATATGCGCAGTAGAAAGGGAAGGAAGAGCAACGGTAACAGTAGGGTGTGAGGGGAAAAGCACTGTTGGTACAGGCAGTGTCCAACAGCAGTTGCTGGTGCGTCCTGGCTAGGGTAATCTGGCGTGTTTGTGTCCAGACGACACTAGTTACAGCTGCTGTGAGGAGGAGGGGCAGCAGCAGCAGCAGCGAGGAATCTCCGTCATCTCGGCTGCACAGGAGGGAGACGTGAGGGGCGAAGCAGCACTGGCAGTAGCACTAAAGGCCTCTATCGTGTGTGGTTGACGCCTACATCGTCATGTAGAGGACGAAGGTGTTAAGGGTGAAATAGCACTGGCAGCAGCGCTACAGGGCTGGGCTTGCTGTGTGATAAGATGCACGTCTAAACAGCATGTGTATCCAGTAGCCGTGTTGTATACCGGAGGCGCAGCTGCCTCGAGTGCTGTCACATACATGAACAGCAGAAAAGCACAGGGAGGGAGGGGGAGAGGTTATAACATGTGTCGATAGCAGCAATCAGCGGGCCTACAGCCTGATCAGACTCCAAGCGCTCGCTTGCAGCACATTTACGAAGTGACGTATCAGTGGATATCTGCTGTGTACCAGCACTAATAGTAATAGTCGATCGACAGCATCTAGCAGGCTGTTAGATGCATGAGAAACGACCTGTCGTAACGGCAAGCAACCCGCAAGAGATGGGTATTGTGTTGCCCGCTTAGCACGACACGTTTGGGGACTGCCTTGTCCATTGTCGATCTCATGGTGGTCGTCTTGGTCGTCATACGTCCGGCCTTCGTCAGAAGTCGCACACGTTAACCCGCAGCCAAACCTTCGGCCCCAGCTTGAAAAGTGTGTAGAGTTGCCTCCCAACGACTGAAGAACCCAATGCCATAAGCCCTAATGACCGTAGTTTGGAATTTTGCCAGAGTTATGCCTATTATAAATAGGTTTAACCTGGAAATTACCCAACCTCATAGATTAAAGAAAATTTCACCTTTGGCCTCGGACCTTAATAGTATACACATGTTTTTGGTGATTTTTTTTTTAAACGATGTTCTCATGGATTTTTTTTTTTTCACTGCCAGTAACTATGCCTGCACTGCAGGGGAGCGAGTGTTCCATGGAACGCCATTATGTCAAACAGGAGCAGTTAGCCTGGAAGACCAGCTTTCAGAATGCAGAGCTCTGTGGCAGACAGCCTGAATCGTCGGTGGATCATATATGGAAAAGAAAGTAACTTGTAATGTCGTAAGGGGACGATACAGACGGCAGCAGCCTGTAGTAGTGTACTGTAGCCAAAGCTGGTACATTGTGACAGCACCAGACAACCTGTATCAATACTTAGCATCGACGTCTATCAACCTGTAGTAATAGCTGATGGCCCATAACAGTGGATGCCATCCTGTAACGGCAGCTGGTTGTCTGTAACAGCACCTCGTAACATTACAGCAGCTGGTGGCTTTTGATTACAGTTTTTGGCATATACAAAAGGAACATAACGGAATTCACACTGCAACAGACCTCATTTTGAGTCTTTTCATGATAGTGAAAGATATCAGAGACTCACAGATTAGTGTGGCTAAATGTAGAATTCAAAGAGAATAACCTGCAAACTGTCATTGTGATTAAGAAGGCGCAAATAATGTAAGTCGTGGACTTTAAGCTAATTATTTGTCATGTTTAATCTCAAACGGGTCTATAGTACTGCTATCAACCACTATAATTGGCAAATCATTCTATATGTTTAAGAAATAGTACTTCACCCCATTCGAGGTAAATCTATGGCCACGAGTATGTATCCATGACTACAAGTGAAAGACGAGTCATCTTAACTAGTGTGTCGGATCAAGATTATCAAAGCCTTTTTTTATAATTTTGAATACTTGTGTTAGATTACCTCTTAGCCTTCTCTTTTCTAGGTAAAGAGACTCAAGTAATTTAGTCGGCTCTCACAGGATTTCTTTCTTAACCCGGTAACCTTGCTGGTGGCTCGACGCTGCATCCTCTCCATTCTGTCTGTGTCCTTATGTTTAGGCTGGGTGACTAAAACTGAACACAGTATTCAAGACGGCGACGAACCAATGAATTGTAAAGATTGAGGATGATTTCTCTAGACTTAAAGTCGAAGGCTCTGCCTATGAATCCAAGAATTTTGTCTGCTCTTTCCGTTGCTCCTGTGCACTGCTTCCTTAGTTTGAGTGAGAAGTCTTCATCCTCATTCACCTTTTTGCAAGCCAACGGAATTCATTCCGTAGCTTCTCTTTTCGTTTTTACTTCCGATTTCTAAAACTTTGCACTTATCGGTATTAACATGCGTTTGCCAACTATGAGCCCAGTCCATCAGTTTGTATGTCAGTTTGGAGCTGCAGACGTTCATGTCCATATGTAGACTTATTTCCCATCTTAGTATCATCGGCAAATTTCTATATCTTAATACGATGCCCATTATCAATATCATTGATATATATGAGAAAGATAACCGGTCCCAGGACTGATCCTTGTGGAAATCCACTTCTTACGTCTAACCATTCTGAGGCTTCATGATTAATCACAGTTCTTTGTTCACGACCAGTCACCCAAAGTCCTATCCACCGAAGTACAACTCCATCATTGCCGTGAAATTTTTGTTGGTAATCTTTGATGCTTTTTGAAGATCTCAGTAGATGACATGAACTGCTTTACTTTCGCCATACATGTCATTTGTATCATAAAAGATATCAGGCAGATTTGTCAGACATGAGCAATTCCGTCGAAAACCATGCTGAGAATTGTTTATTTAGTGGCCGTCCTCTGAATGGTTTACAATTCTGTTTCGAGTGATTGTTTCCATATAGCAGCAGCTGGTGGTCTGTAAGAAAAGCTGGTAGCATATAATAACAGATGGTAACCTGTAGCAACAGCTGGTAGCATATAAGAACAGCTGGTAGTATATAAGAACAGCTTGTTGCCTGTAACAAAAGCTGATAACTTTAAACAACTCTTAACTCATAGCAACAGCTGGTAGCCTTCAGCAACAGCTAATAGTGTATAAGAACAGCTGGTGGCCTCTAGCAACAACTGGTAGTTTATAAGAACAGCTGGTAGCCTGTAGCAAAAGCTGGTAGCATATAACAATAGTTGGTGCCCTATAGCAGCAGCAGCAGCAGCAGCAGCACCAGCATGGAAAGCAGGGGGCATGTAGCAGAGGCAGGGTGCTCCTGGAGCGGCGGCCTGCACGAGACAGACAAGAGCTGGTCTGCCGCAACACCACCCTACTGGAAGCCCTCCCGCCAGCCTACTCAATTATGCAAATCCACACTCACAAAAACCCACACGCTGGCCCCTCCTACCAGCCCTGGGTGGTGGTGGTGGTGGCGGCTGGGCCTTCAGCACCAACCCAGAGTGAGGATGGGGCCCCTGAGCGCCAGCCCTGGGTGAGGATAGGGCCCTTGAGCACCAGCCCTGGGTGAGGATAGGGCCTTTGAGCGCCATCCCTATGTGAGGATGAGACCCTCACCATCAACTCTGGTTGAAGATGGGACCCTTGAGCACCAGCTCTAGTTGAGGATGGTGCCATCACCCCCTACCTTGGTTAAGGATGGAGCCCTAGTGACTAACTCTTGTTAAGGATGGGGCCCTCAGCACCAACTTTGGGTGAGGTTAGGGCCTTGGTCACCAGTCCTAGCTAGGCGATAGAGAGGTTAGGGACCCCCCAACCCAAGCCCGAGGAGAAGTGCGGGCCCTGGGAGGAGTTAGGTACCATATTTTTCAAACAACTGCTGAAGCTGGCTGGTGAGAAGATAATCTGGCCACTCTTGGCAGTGCAGATTTTATTAACTGACCTTAATCTGATTTGTTACGAAGAACGGGACGATACAGTAGACGCGGAGGTAATGCATTATACAACAGGATGTAGTCAACAGTGGAACACATTGCACAGTTGATTATCATGATTATATGAGAATATGAATCAATTTTAATGGTGGATGACCATGTTTAGAACACTGATGATTATTGCAGTATGGATTATAATGATTAATGACAGAACAAATGTGGAGTTGATGATTATTGCAGTGCAGTAAATATATCCAGATGGGCAGGTGCGTATGAAGCTGGTGCAGGGCAGGCAGCCTGGCCACAGGTGTAGAGCTGCGTACTCCATTAACTCCCATGGGTTAATTACTCCCCCCCCCATCCCCCTCCTCCTAACAAACATAACACCCACTGGAGCACAGGTGTGTACCACGCTAACTACCCGGGGTAATTAACACCATCCCACCCCACCCACCCTCTCCCCGTAACGAGCACAAACACCTACGCGGGACACAGGTGTGTACCTCGCCAGCTACCCTTGGTAATTACTCCCCGAAACAAGCAAAACAATGGCCAGGAGGCGGTTATCCTCCCCCTTCCCCGCCCCACCTCCCTCACCTGGTCCCCTTTTACTGATGTGACAAACAAGGTAATTATCGAAAGGGGGGAGTGGGGGTAACTATTGTTTATATTATTGGATACCAACCCTCCCCCCCGCCTCTCTCCCTCTCTTCGTTCAAGCCTCTCCCTCACCTCCCCCTCCCATTCCCCTCCAGCCGTTCCCCCACCCCCAATCATCATCATATACTGGAGCTTCGGTATTTAATTATTTTCTTTTTGATCGGGTAAAGCATGATTTTACAGTGATTACAGCGGCCGTGTTGATGATGGAGGGCAGACGTATTGATTCAGCTGGATGGTGGTCGGGTAAATGGTGTGCCGTCTCTGGCGGGAGCACTTGTGTTCATGTTGTGTGTTCGTCGTCTGGAAACCGCGGCTCTGGCGGGAGTACCTGTGTTCCAGATTGGCACGTGTGTGTGTATATATATATATATATATATATATATATATATATATATATATATATATATAGTCTGGAAATCACGTATGTATTATTCCATTCAATAATCGTGTGTCGCCGATGGATTACATCCATTAAAAGAGAATCATAACATACCGATCTAGGGACCAAACATGTTATTGCATATTAAATGGGCTCGATGGGTCATAATACCGACGGCATATGTCTGGAACAACGAGACCTGTTAACTAATGTGCTGGAGGGGTTACGGCGCCATGGTATATATTAAATGGGCTCATCAAATGACGTTGATGGAATAGACGTATACACCTCGACAGACTTACAGAGGTTAATGGTTAAGGGGTTTAAAACACTGCAGTTTATCAAATGTCGTCTGACAGATTTATAACAGTGCCCAGATATATCCGTGAATGATTCAGCAGAGGATTTTTAAGGACCTTAAGGATCTCCGTGGAGCTCTGTGACCTTTATGATGATGAATTTTATGGACATGCATGACCTTCATGCGCCTGTATGACCTTTTGATGGACCTGTGTAACCCCCGTATGACCTTCATGGATCTGTATGACCTTTAAGGACTTGTATGATCTTCCATGGACGTGTATAACCCTGTGTGACCTTATGGACCCGTATGTCCCCATATAGACCTCTCTGACCTTTATTGACCAATGTTGACCTGGATGAACATGTATGACCTTTTCGGACTTGTTTCATCAATCATGGAACTACGGGAACCTTAATAAGAGCCAAAGTCAGGAACCATCGTCATTGACCTTTTATTTGTGGTGATTGGCAGTTATCTGCTAACTGATCATCCGGTTTATGGGAATAAGGAAATCAGGTTTGCTTATGTTCATTTATCCGATTAACCGATTTGCTGATATTCATTTATCGGGCCATGCGGTTTGTGGGTAATTGATAATCGGGTTTACGTGTAATCAGTTATCCGAATAACCACTCTCCTGATACTCACTTGACCGATCATCCGGTTGGTGGGTAATGTGACGTGCAGCCAGGAAGTGTGCTATTTCTTCCTCAGTCATCCGGTTACCTAGTTGTGGGTTTGATAAAGCAACCGGTTCATGGTCATTAAATTGTTCCGACAGCCAGTTATGAGTCAGCCGGTTAGCCGGTTTATTGCTTTAGGAGTTAGTCAAGTCATATAGTTTATTAATTAACCGGTTAGCTGGGTTTCGTATAGTCGGTTAACCTAACCTCATTTTACCTGCCGATGGTTTCTGAGGTCTTCTTCCCCTCACAGCTGGGTCTGGGACCTGACCTTGCGTATACTTTAAAGGTGGTTTGGAGGTCTCCTAACCCCACAGCTGGGTCTGTATGTATAACTGATGGTCTCTGAGGTTCGTACCCTCACAACTGGGTCTGGGACAAAAGGGTCTTGTTATTCATTTGCTCATATCCAAACTTTTGGAGCCTGCTCCCTGTAGCCCTACATATCCACCACATCCTGGCTTATGTGGCACACACTCAGTTGAGGTGATTGTCCAGGTTCCTGGGGGAAGGACTTACTGGACTTGCCAGTTCTTTTTTTGCTGTATTCTTAGTTTACAGAGTTACCTACAGTTCGCCTCGTTCAACCGGTCATGGATGATAAAAGAGTGAGAATAATTCGCGCTGATGATAAATAACTAAGAGAACCTATGATTGAGGATAAGATCTTGTCTATGGGTAGTTACAGTTGCGGATAACAAAGATTGGGTGACATAGTTTGGCGTGATGATTACTGGAGGCGACAAAGGCTTTGAGTGACCGGGAAGTGTCTGGTGCCTGGCCTCACGTGACCGTAATGACGACTGTGTTTACCCAAGACTACGGAGAACCAGACTGCGGGATAGGAAGACGACCTGCGGGTTGCCAAGGCACGTGGGACCGTTAGTTCCACGCTGTGGAGCGATACACGCGGGCCCACCCCGGCCCTCCCTGGAGTCAGTGATAAGAGAATTAATGATGCTTCCTGGAATACATTAGCCGACTGGGGGATAACCAGATCAGCGGAGGTCGCCTTGGAGTCGTGGAGGTTCCCCCCGCCCCTCTTGAGGGGAGATAGTACCTCCATTTGGCTCCCCTCCCCCGGGGATGATTAGCGGGTCATTTCTCAGGGGAAGCATGGAGGGGTAAATGTCTCTTGGGGACGGCCGCTGAGGGTATATAGGCGAGGTAAGGAGGAGGTGTCGCCTCCTCCTACAGGTGACCGCGTAGGGGTGTTCTTGGGTACGCGCTGAGGCATTAGACCTTATAAGGTGCGTAGGGCTTCTTTCGCTTGAAAGGCGTCCGCGCTCCTCTAATTTTACTCTCTGGAAGATCACGGAGGAACAAGAACGGAAGGGCCTGCAGGATACCAACCGGTATATATATATATATATATATATATATATATATATATATATATATATATGTGTGTGTGTGTGTGTGTGTGTGTATAT
>JAYMFT010001854.1:0-17352 GCA_038088735.1 Panulirus argus | reverse complement strand
ATATATATATATATATATATATATTTGAATATCAAAAAAATGTGTTTTACATTGTCTGTTCATACCTGGCGTACAGACCAAGACCTCTTCAACAGACGAAAAAGAAAACGCAAGACTGGAAATCTTGCTGGAACTTAAGATTCCAAGCTTTGTTCTGGACTTAACTGGAATTCTTGACATTATAATAGAAGTAGAAAACACACGCGGTGTCCAGAAAAGCTGCAGTTCTGGGTTCTCTTACGCTATTTTCTTGGCTTACATTTTCGAGTCTTACCTTGACTTAATAGATTTTGATTTCGAACTAGACCTATTTCACCGTGGTGAAATAGGTCGTATGTGAATCACTTCTTAGCAAAAGGTGTTTAAGGCAAAGCTTCGAGATGATATTGGGATTCGCAATGTACCAATTTCCAGTCCACGGTATCGAATTCTGCCTCTATCTTCCCTCATATCAGTTATTCATTGCTGGAGATAAGATGAACCTCTAAGCTCAAACTCTGACGCTGTTCACGGATTGTCCATAACGACTGCGATCGGATATTCACTGTACATTAATCACCTGTTAATGTCATATGCTTAATATAAGCCTTGGTGTCGGGTGGAGGGATATTTTTTTGCGTTCAGGTCTCCCTGGACTCTCCAAGGAAGGCTTTGGAGAACCTGTGGTGACACTGGGGGGAAATATATGACTCGAGGTTTATATGTTAAGGAGAGAGGTCGGGTGTCACGTGCGAGACAGGGTTGTAAATAAGTTATTTTTTATCGTGAGAGGCAAGTCAGTCGAGCGGAGTCAACGGAACGTTCAGATATAAATACCAAAGCCCTTAATAGAGCGAGGACGTTTACATTGTTTTCGAAAAAAAAAAGCGATTCTGATTTGAAAAAGTCTTTGCTCACTGGAACGTAAACCTGATAATTCGGCGAATGCCTTGCTTTGATCAGGGTTGGATTTGAGAGACAGTGGTATGGGACTGGATAGTTTAGGTGGGGATAGGAACTAACCTGATGATAATTTTCTGCACTTTAGGAAGCCTATCCCGGATAGAGGTTAAGAATGAGTTAAACTAACCAGTTCTGTTATGATAGGTGTGGATTCGTCCAGACGTCTGGTGATGGGACTATCCTAAGCTTTGATGGGATAGGTATTGCAGGCTGGGATTGGGAATAGTCTACCGCCCCTGGCTAGATGGCATCTAATTGAAATTGACCGACTGGACATGCCTGGATAGCAGTAGACCTTCCAGTGCGGAAAGAATGGTGGCGATAAAGCATGATAGAATAGATGTTTTGCAAGTAGCGTGGGATGGGAGAAGAAGTCTGACATGATGGGATGAATCTGGCGTAAATATAGAGTTTTCTCTGAGCGTCTCCTTTCATAGCTTGGTTCAGTCTATTGTGTACGTACGGCCGTGCGATACTGGGGTCTAATTTTGGACGTACGTTGATGGAATAAACAGCAGATAGATAAAAAAAAACGAAGCACAGTATGTCGAGATACGTGGTAATTAAGGGCGGTCACTTCAGAATTCAACTCAGGCAGACAACAGCAGAGGCAGGTGCCTCCAGTAACTGGCCCTCAGACCCATATAAGTTACCTTCATACGTCTTTCCTTCCACGAATCACTCTTGAGGGAATTGGTGACTTGAAGCAAGAATTCCTCTCGTCCATTACGCCCCATTACATCCATTTTTTTTGAGCCCCATTGTCCTCACAATGGCCCCAGCAGGAGTCGAAGGATGTGGGGAAAAGTTGTCCAATTAGCAGTAAGGTTATTGGGGCCACCTGACGAGAGACGGGAATAACTCGAAAGGGAACTTTTTTTTGGAATGGGAATTTGTCATAATACATTTTTGCCAAATCTAAGCGTCATACGTCAACACCAAAAATAAAACGTAATTAACATGTTGATATGATTACCCATTAGGTAACTTGAAATCAAGTTATGATACGTTGACAACGTGTCATGAATCCTAACTTGGCGCCAGAGCACGTAGCTTGAATCAGCGTCACGGAGCGTAACTCGTGCGTCACAATGTGTATGACTTAAGCGTCACAGGGCGTAAATTGCCCGTCACATAATGTAACTTCCGACTTTCTGGATACCAAATTTATTACACTAACATTTCTAATGTAATTCTTGTTTGTGTGTGTTTGCGTGTGTGTGTGTGTGTGTGTGTGTAAACAGGCCGACAGATCATGGCTAAATGATTTACAGAAAGGAAAACATATTCTAATATGTCGTACCCTAGCGACCATAGCGTCAACCCCCGAAATACCTCACGCAAAATTCAATTTGCGTTTTAGAAAAGTCCGACTCTCAGATCTCCATCCGGAGACGATAGGAATTAGAAAAGTGCCCCAGAACTTGTGGGAAATTGCATCATTATTAGCTTAGACGAGAAGGCTTATTGCATTTTCTTTTGCAAATGTTCCAGCCGACAGGCCACTACAGGGAGGGCGCTTGTTCGGAGGAGTGTATTAGCATGTTGGCGTCTCATTTTGGGCCACAGGTCGTAGCGAGGGTCAAGGGTCGTTACTGAGCTCATTAACATGTTCATTTCGTGTTCTGCAGCGCTCGACTTGTATGAAGAAAGTCAGAGGTTGTGTTACACACACACACACACACACACACACACACATCACAATACTAACAAGCGTGCTATAGACAGGGACGAGTTACCAGGTAATGGAGCACTGGATCAATCCGATTAAACCACCCAACACTCATTTGCTTCCCGTTTGGCATTATGTGTCCGACTTGCGCTAACAAATGGTGCCAACAGCAGCAGCTCTCACGCTGGATGATTCCTTTGTACATATTCTGATGAATATCACCCATCCACGGTGATTCCCTGTCGATAGAATCCTCATAACTCCCGCGAGAGAAGTGAAGGAATATATTTTTCCCAAGCTTTCTCCAAAGAGGGGTTGATGAGGCCTGGAGAAAGACAGGCGAAAACTCAGTTTTCCAGAGAGTTATAAGGATGCGTCGATTGGTGGTTTGATAGCCAGTCGACTGCTGGTTGATTGGGTGGTTGGGATTTGAGCCTAATATCAACTACCAGGGTCGTTAGGGTCGTCAACGTCAGGATGCATCCACGCATAACACCTTCCTCAGGTGTTAAGGGTAGTTATAATGCAACCCACACTATTTGCATACGGGCCTTGATATTAGTTCTCGACTTCTCATGCTTTGTTAAATCGGCGAAGACTAGGACTCTGTCGTCCAAAAAGGGAGTACAGTCTCGTCGGGGAATGTCTCATCCCGGAGTCCGTCACATACATGCTACTGCACGTAGCGCAGCCCAGGAAGTGTAGTAGTTTAGTTCCTGAAAAGGGGTCCTGGAGTGACGGCAGGACCCCTTTCAAGAATCCTGAGGCAACAATATATATATATATATATATATATATATATATATATATATATATATATATGTGTGTGTGTGTACAATGCTCTGGCGTCTTTCTTCCCTGGGTGAGACTGAGCCAAAGACCTGCTAACTTGTGAGGGTGTCGTGTCCTCTTGGGGCCATCCACCTTGACAACAGTTAAGCCCGCGAGACACGACTTGTGTCGCGAGTTAGGACGACGACAAGTCTTTCCGCGCGCCATTTCAACTGAGTGGAGGAGCGAAAAGACCAGTGCCCAGGGGGATAATAGTGCGATAAACGTTATGTCGAAGGCTAGATGCAAATCAGTATGATTATGGCCTTTATAGGAAACAAAATATGTGTTGGCTAACACTTTCATGGGACTGAGATCCGTCTGTTTCCGTTGATGTGGTTAAACGGAAGCGTAAGATGGTGAATTTAAAGGGAATTCCTTTACGAACTGCAGACCCACGTGGTGTATAGGTCCTCTTCATGTGTCAACAAAGCGATCAGCCAATAGGCACACTCCGCTTTGGGGTCTGTAGATACCCACGAGTGTATGAGTCGGGCATTGCTCTCTGACCATAGGAATTCCCGCCGATAGGAGACTGAACGCGAGTTATGACTGATTTAATCTGTTCTTGCGACTCTGGATATCATTAAATGGCTCTCCTGGTCGTTTTGATACGGGCCTTGCCACCCGTTTTGGTTTGAGCAGTCACAAAACAGTCCTTCAGTTAATCTTTCCCTATACATAACTCTAACTACGTCCGAATTTGCTCTTAGACATTAACACAGGTCATCCAGGCCTTGACAGAGCCTTTGTCATGGACGAATGACACCCCGTCATGACGAATGACACCCCGTCATACATAAGGACATAAACACGGACGATTTACAGGTTTTGATGCCATCTTGAGTGTCCTTGATGTGGAATATCTATCTGGAGAGACATACATCAACCGTCACCAGCTTGGGAAGGGAGGTGGCAGGAGACATTTTACCAAGGTATGATATGAAGGCGAGGAGTACTGCATGATTTGACGGGTCCTGTATGATGTGACGGACGAGCGGTGTTGTGTAAAGTTCCGTCGTTGCCGTGACGGACGGCAGTAGTGCGTGACGGTGTCGCGAGAGAGGTGAGGTATAGGACCAGTTGTCTGTTGAACCCGAGGCATCATGAGAACACACTCATCCTGCATCTTTTAGGAGCACAGATTCGGTATGAATCATGAAGCGTGATTCTGTGAATCATTTAGAATCTACCAAAAAGTTCCCCTTTGCTCTAGATTCGTACCAATCTGCCTCGTATCCTTAATCCAAATGTTGGAGATCTAATAATGCTCTGCGATTATAAAAGTGTTCGGATATTACCTGGAAGTCTTTAATTAAGCTTGACACGGAGGTCGCTCCCTCGCTGGGATACATTTTATCTTACAGCTTATCTGCCTCATACATCAGCACCCATAACTTAAAGCTGGGCTGGGACGGGAGGTGGGTGGAAAGACGCGCGCGCCAGCCTCTCCAGGAAACAATGATATTTTCCCAAACAGCTTCAACGGCGTCTCTCAGGGGTTGTCGATATAACCCTTGCAGTCCATTACCGTCTTACGATTGGTGGGGAAAGGTCAGGTGTTGCTTTGAGGCGGTGGTGGGGAGAAAGGGAGGGAAGCTGTGTGTGTGTGTGTGACGGTGACGCGGCCTGGTAAAGGATAGGAGCAGCAGCTGTGTGTAACAGCGAGACGCGGACTGGAAGACAAAAGGAGAGACCTCAGAATAAACTGGCGAGGCAGATCGACTGTAGAAGTGTGTAGGAATGAGTGGGTCATTTACACTGCAGTGTGCCGTACATCCCCTGACGACCTTACAATGACCTGTGACCCGGGAGGGTCAGGTCGGGAGGAGTATTTTCAGGCAATACAGCTCAGAATACACCAGTCGCTGAATGGACAGGAGACACACCGAGTTGCAGGTCGTCCCATAAACTCTTGTCTTGTAAAAGCATCCTGTAAAAGAGCTGTCGGCTCGCCAGGTCCTGGGTCCCAGAGACGAAAGCGATCCAGAAAAAAAGCTGTGGTCGTCGCCACATTCCGCCTTTTTGGCGGGAGAACCGGAATGGCTGTCTTGGACGGGGCGGGACTGCAGGAAAAGCAAGAAGGACAGGAAGTATCAAACTATATGTTGTTCCCCCATCCCCACGAGCCGAGAGAAGTAGAGTTTCTGTCCTGAATCCTGGGGAGTACGAGGCGAGGGGGGGAGGTCATCACTTTGGACTCGTTGGGGTCCGTCCTGGCTGGGTGGACACCTACGTACATGCTCGTCCGGTCTCTGGCTGCAGAGAGAGAGAGAGAGAGAGAGAGAGAGAGAGAGAGGCAGGAGGTCACACCTCGTGAGGCCCTGTGATACCTCGGGTAGGAGGGAGGTGGGGGTCACCTCGCCTCAGGAAGCCCTCTGGCACTGAAGTAGGGGGGGAGGAGGAGGAGGAGGGGGAGGGATGGATGTCCACTACCTCGTATGGGGTTCTGTGCGTCTTGTGCCCCAGTACCGGTTTAAGACGTGTATCTCCTCTCTCTTCGACCCGGGGGGGAAAGCTGCTTAGCCATGACCTCATTCCTTAACTCACAGTCTCTGGGCAGGTCAAACGTTCAACTAAGTAGAACTCCTGCTTCTGTAGGCACCAGGACGTCGCCTGCAAAAAAGGAAATTGTATTTCAGGCATTCTTGCCTCGTTACGCGTGAGGGGTAAAATGTCTCCTTTGTCCCCAGACATCCCAAGGAATGCAGCTGTGGGATTAGGTCATCCCATCTGAGTCCCAGGGACGTACTGTACTTGTATTTGGTAAGGAAGGAGAACAATTGACAGTTTTCTATAATGGTGATAGAATCATTCGTTTTAGTTGAGGTGATACAAATTGATCTGTAAACGAATGTAAATGCCGAGTGCATCTTCAGTTTCCTTTTAACCATTTACAAATATAGAAAATTTATAGAAGGTAAAGAATATAATTTGAGGACCCACTGACAGACGATCGACTAACCAAAAAGAGACGACTCAAGAATTGTAAAAGTGATTTTTAAATGATATAGAATAAGAAAAAGAAAATTCACCTTGACCCTCACTGCTCAACTGAATATTTCGAGTATCCTAAACTGTGAATCATGACTTGGTGATTCAGCTGTAAATATTGTCTGTTTGTAAGAATCATGCCTCAAAAAAGAAAGCAATATATATTTTTTTTGTCAGCTAAAGACTCACTGAAGGAAATCAGAGCAGATTAATCTCCTTTATGATTATATCACAAAGACATCAGTTAGGAGGACAGTGCCATTAATCCTCTCTTTAATTGGGAAAGACGAGGACGAAATAATTAATGGCTGAAAAGAAAGACAGTCTTTTCACACCTTTGGCTTAGCCACGAAAGGTCAATTTGCATGTGGTAATGGCGACGCGAGTGGGATCTCTCCCCATTAACTCAACTGCAATTATCACCCCGGCACCACCGGGCTGTTATCACCCCAGGACCAGGGGCGGGGAGAGGTCCGAGCAGGTATGATTACCTGCGGGAGATAGAAAAAAAAAAATATAAAGGACATTATTTCTTATGCCTCCGTTATTAAGGGTGATTATATCGATCTGTGGTTTAGGCTGGTGTGTGTGTGTGTGTGTAAACATAATGGAGTACATGTACACATGACTCAACACGAGTGTAAAACTCTCCCTATAACACACACACACACACACACACACACACACACACACACACACACACACACACACACACAGACTCACACACAAACAAGCACACACACGCTTTGCCCTGAAAGGACAATGAACGCTGATATCAGGAGAACGAAAATATATGGGAAAACGCGAAAGTCAGAGAGACACCGAACGATTACCATTCTTTTCGCTCACCCGAGTCAGGATTCCTTTTTTTTTCTCTCTCTCTCTTTCTTTCTTTCTATTCATAAAAGTTGTTAATGACGGTATCATAAACAGAACCATGCCACCTCCACATACAATTCTCACAAATGCATCCTTTCACTACGAAGCATGCAAATTCGACCTCAGATTCATCTGTTTTAAGAAATGCATTTTATTTTCCCACCGTGGAAGGAAACCGTTTCATTAATTTGCCTGGCGGGTATTCCCTCGCCTTAAAGAAGATAAATAAACGCGACAAACGCTGATGGTTTCCGAGGGAGGTCCGCATTGCTCCGGACTCCCCTTACTGGAGTTTAAAGGTAAACACCTGTTAAAAAGGGGGTGCACGCGCCACCTGGCGCAGGAGAGGACAGCGCTGACGTACGGATATGAGTCGTTGCGCGATTACTGTTTGTTTTGCCTGGGCCTTATTTAAACCGGGAGCTTCGACCCATTGAGCAAACGGACGATGCAGCTGGGATGACATTGTCTGCACCAACTGGCCCTTGTAGAGGGACGAGGAGAGAGGGTACACGCACACACACACACACGCACACACACACACGCACACACACACACACACACACACACACCACGGCTCTCTGCTGGTGTATTAACACACACGAGGCATACAGAACATACAACATTACTCCCCTCGTAATGGACCAAGTTTTGTATTGCTGTGCGTGTGTTTGTGTATATTTCCTCGCAACGAATTCGGCTTTGCCTGACGACCGCGAGGCTGTGTCTGACAGTGCGTTTGAGTCCTCTTGTCTGGCAACAGTGTCTCTCTAAAGCTGTGCTTCATCGATGCAGTTCGTTGCTACGGTCGCTGACGAGTTGCTGACGCTCTGGCACCAGTGTGAGCTGACGGGTTGCTGACATTCTGGTACTCGTGTGAGGACGTGTGGCTGACATTCCGGCACTGGTGTGCTTACGAGTTGCTGACATTCTGGTTCTGGTGAGCTGACGAGATGCTGACACTCTGACTCCGGTGGGCTGACGGGTTGCTGACACACACGCGGGCACTTCAGGGAACCCAAGGCTAGTGAGTCACTTTATCCCAAGCATCAAGTATTTAAGTAAGGATCACTTCTCTCCTTACTATATAAGTAGCGGAGATGAAACAGAAAGAGAAACATGTGTAATACAACATTATGATACAGTCTTGGTAAATGTATTTTAGAAACGGCCCAGAGTCTTGCACGAAACACGAAGAGAGACCCCCCCCCCACGCGAATGCAAAATGACTCAATTTTAGTAGACAATACGAAACAGCGCGAACGTGGGATGACTCTCATACCGAAAAATGGACTCGGGAAAAATCCCCCCCCCCCCCAACATTCTTGACTCGTAGAAACTCACTTTAGATTTGCATGTTCACGGCAGCTGTTGGTAGTGTCGGGCGGAACGCGCAGTGGCTTTGGTATACGAAGAGGAGAACGAAACAGCGTTTTGCCAGTAGAATCCGGCCAGATGCGTCTCTCAGAAAGGAATCCTTATCAAAGTAATTCTTGATCGGGGTGGAATGATGTCTTGAAGGGATTCAAGCGTATATTTGGGTTGAGGGATTACTGTGGAATTACATTAGATATGTTTACCAATTATTTGGATTATCTAATTGCGTTTAATCACCTAGTTCTAGTTACTTATTTGTGTATTAAGGGGAGGTAGTTATAGACTTACAGCTCCCCCATTTCTTGTGAGTGTGTGATTACTGTCTGTGTTTTGCTGACAGAGAGTTCGACAACGGTAGTGACTCCCTGTAAGTCTGTCAATCAGTTTGTCTGTTTCTGTCTGTCCTTCTGTCTACGCGACATCCGCACACCCTCGGAGTAATCCTCCGACACCTTGCAAACTCCCGCACCCGCGGAGCTGATGGTAATTCGAAAGACAATAATAAAACGCCGAAATTCCTTCGTCCACAGCGGGCACGGACCCGCTTAAATTCCCGTGTTGTGAAGCTGTCTGGTGAGAAACCCGGCACCAGGAGTGGCCGGGAGAGCGAGAGAAATACCACGGGGCAATGGTGCAGACAAGTGAGGACACTTCGGTTCCGTGGGTGGATATGTTTTTAAGCTTTCTTTCTCTCCAGCTGATGATGAAGGTATAGGCCTGTCAGTGGGCAGGCCTTTTGTGTGTGTGTGTTTGTGTGTGTGTACAACCCCTGCAACACTCGAAAGACCTCCCTCCCTCTCTCCCTCCAACACTCAGATCATCTCTATGTCTCCTTGCCGGACATAGAGATCACAGGACTCCCTCCCAGGAGACAGTAAGAGAGAGAGACGTAACCGCCCGTTGTCGTGGGGTAGAGACAATACCTCCGGAGACCCACCCGGAGGGAGAAGACCCACCCCAGTAATGTTACGAAAGACCCTGTAACATTAGGCACCGCAGAGGTCGCTTTCTACGCAGAGGTACCAGAAATGTGCTAGATTGTGATGCAGAGAGCTTACATCTAGGAAGCACATTTTGGTTGGTTGTATGATCCTGGCTGTATGTTATACATACCACTGCTTATAGGGAGGTTTTGTGTGTTTGTATGAATGTTGTACGTATGTATGAACGTATGTAATCATGCTTGTACGAGAGACAGGGAGAGAGAGATATGTATAGATAATAGAGCTTCGATTTATATATTAGGAGAGTGCAGATGTTGATAGAAATATAGACTGCCTAAATCTGTATAAATTGATTGGAAAAAAAACGGTTTTTAAGGGTGGAAATCGATTTTCTCTCTCTCTCTCTCTCTCTCTCTCTCTCTCTCTAAAGAGAAAGATATTTCTTACCCAGGACCGTCCAGGAAACCCCCCACAAATATCAACCCACACGCAAGAAATATTTCACCCAACAAAACCCCCCTCCCGTTTCATAGAGACAGACACACACACCAGACCAGACCAGACCTTCAGGCCTTCCCTAATCTTATACCCAGACCCCCCCTCTTGGTCTGCTAACCAGAGAGAGTCGAAACACGGACAGAAAATTTTTTTATACAGAGGGGTAGAGAAATGGGCGATGCTGCCTAGGGGAGTCCATTCTCTCATAACAGTGTGAATAACTTCAGTGTTCTGTATAACTTCAGAGTGTTCTTTGTGTGCTCCCCTCGCATGCATGTACGTGGAACGTTCAGTCTTGAATAACATATGCGTGGTAGAACAGCGAGAGGAAGAGAGAGATCCAGCGAAGGTGAGAAATTATGAAATTGAAGGAAATTTTACTTTCTGGTATAACAGTACTTTGGCGCACGCACACACACACACACACACACACACCTACTCTTTTGTCTCAATGATATCATATATGTTATTTACTTATCCAAATCACTTACCATTTCTTTTGGTCCAACAGAGAACACTTGCAAACCAGAAAATCACATCCAAAATGATGTCAGTAAAGTTTTCTCATCTCATTATCTCCTCCAAGCGCTATGCTAAGTGTTGGAGAGAGTAGCCAGAACGGGTAGGGAACCCTGAGCTCCCTCCAAACTCCTTAAATCCCTCCAAAAACTATTTAAGGTTCTCCAAAATCCTTAAATCCTTCCAAAATCTATTTAAAGTTCTTCAAAATCTTTAAATCCCTCCAAACACCATTTAAAGTTCTACAAAATCCTTAATTCCCTCCAAAACCCATTAAGGTTCTCCAAAATTCTTAAATCCCTCCAAACCCCTTAAGTCCCATCAAACCCATTAAGTCCCTCCAAATCCCTTAAGTCTCTCCAAATCCCTTAAGACCCTCAAAATCTCTTAGGGTCCCAACAGAAACCTCCGAATGATCTCTCCAAAAGTTTTGTAGGTTTCCTTCCTCCTTAATGTAGAGTGGGTGAGGACGGGGGGTTGGGGGGGAGAGGGGTGAGGGGAGATTAGTAAGTATCCTCCCTGGGTGAAGAACAACTTCACTCCCTGCAGTGGGTAGATAAGGAACTTGGGGTGGAGAGAGAGAGAGAGAGAGTGTGTGTGTGTGTGTGTGTGTGTGTAGTTCATGTGCGTCACACTGGCATCAGACACATTCGTACCTTTTCTTGCAAGTCCAACTCTGTATCCAGTCTTCCAATATACACGCGTCAGTTCCAGGATTTCCCTCGAGCGAAGAATGAGTCCCAGCCTTCAGTATATATTTTCTTTAAATGATGATCATTTGAGCATTAAGAATATTTAATAGACTGTGCCGATAGGGTGGTGCGAATAGATCATTTCCCATTTCAATGTCCCTATTACTGTATACAGTATAGATTTATTGCAGACCTTTGCCTTCCAATTTGTATACATGTATATATCTATTTCATATATATATGGCATGCAATGAAGGGTCTCCAGAGATTTATATAGAACTGCAATGCTTTCTTTGCAAACCAATTCCGTATGGTGATCTTACACCTATTTTGAATATTTCAATAGACTTAAAAAAGATCATTCTTGAACTCATCAAATTCTAGTTCATTAGAAAACCCGAGTTTATAGACAGAGTGAAAAAAACATACACCCCCACTTTCGTCTAAGTTTCCATTTCCCTCTTATCACTTCAGCAAGAGAGCCAAGTGTTCCTTAAAATGGCCCCCAAATTTTTAAGGCAGAGTTTAAACCAGTTTCTAAGACGCAGTTTACTTGCACGTTCCAGACTTCCCTAATGAGTCTGATTAAGAAGCTTCTAAACAAAGTATAAATCAAAGTTACTATAATTTCTGTATACCTAGGGACAGGACAGCTATGAATACACCTTTGGCCCGGTTATGGACTGAGTTAGTTATAATTTCTATAATGCAAGAGTATTCAGAAAAGAAAGAATACTATATATATATATATATATATATATATATATATATATATATATATATATATATATATATATATATATGACCTCAATAAACAGGGTATAAACTAGGAAAAAAACATCATTGTGGAACGTATAACCAAACATATTGAGCCAACAGTAACAAACAAACAGATTAGCTCTATTTATTACCGGGCAGAGAACCCCAAATTGCTTTTATAAACTAGTGTAAACGCATGGTAGGAACAACGATAGATTTTGACAGCTGATGTGTGTGTGTGTGTGTGTGTGTGTGTGTGTGTGTGTGTGTGCAAGCCAGATGTAATTTTATGAATATTATGTGATCTGATGGGAGTGTTTTGAGCTTTAATGGTGTTTTAAATGGTGTGTGTGAACCCCTGGTTGTGATTTAAGTATTTTGTGAGCTATTGGTGGTATTATGAGTATTTTGTGAGTCACTGGTAGCATTGTGATGATATTATGAGTACTCTGTGAACCAATGAATGATGTTGTGAGTGCTTTGTGGGCCGCTGGTTGTGTTCAGGATGTTTTGTGAGGAGCTGGCAGTGTTATGAGTACTCTATTAACGAATAAATGTGTTGTGAGTGCTTTTTGGACCGCTGGCAATGTTATGAGTACTCTGTGAGCTATTTGTGGTGATGCCTTGACTTTGTTTGCCACTTGTGGTGCTGTTAAAAGCCTGTGCGCCACTGATAAATACACTTTGAACCGTGGGCAGTGTTATGAGCACAGTCTGAGCCACGAATGGTATCATTAAGATAAGCTTGACGTATGGCAACAGTGGGGATTTGTTTGTAAACAAAGTCCTATGACGTCAGTCGAGAAAGGAGGATTATGATTGGTTGTTTCAATCATTGTTGCCATATCATTGCTGACCCAAGATTAAAATTATATACAACCTCATTCCATTTTCCACAGTAGAGCAATAATCATGATCCCATTTTTTGTTGCAGTGAAGAGGCGATCCTCGCCTCGTTTTCTGCAGTGGGGTTGTAATCTTATCATCATTTCTTCTCAAGATAGGAGTCATCCATGTCCCGTTTTTTGTCAATAAGAGGAATTCCAGATTTCCATAGAGTTGATTACTAATTCTAGTCTTTTCTATAATATCTATGGAAAAATGGGAAGACGTTTAAATTCCGTATATAAGTAGTTTCCATTTTTTCTACAACCGACCTTATCTACTGTACTGAAAAGGTAAAACACCAGCCAACATTTTTCCAGGGGCAAAGGAATGATCCCTCCCTCCGTTTTCTCTACTGCACAAGATTAATATAGGGTTTAACTTTAGAATGACTCACTTTCTCAAAGTTCCCTGCCGGATAAGAGGCCATTATGGACCCAAGATGTGGTAATCGGCCAATATCTTCTCGAACCAGTTGTTCTGGAACAGTGCTCCCCCACAGTACAGGCTGATGTGGTTGTTTACATGTCTAGTTTATGCAAAGCAGATGTAGCCACTTTTACCTGTGTATATGTATTTCATGAGCCCCTCTTTTTAATGTGTATGTACATCTATATACATCTTTTATGTGTATATGCATTCTATATGTATTTACACATCTCATAGGTATACTTATAGCATGTCTGGATAGGTGAGCTGTGAGTATGTCTTCATGTTATGAGCCAGTGCGAGTACACAAAGATTTTTGTCAATTGGTTCCTTATGTTATTAAGTAATTCCCTGTTTTAGTCTTTCCAACAACCCCTGACCTGTAATTAAACTGCTCTTCTACGATCGTTTCTAAGCTTGTTTATTTCCTTTCTTAAGAATTGCATCATCTTCCTGTAAACTAAATCCCCCAAATACCTAACTATATTGTCATATATATATATATATATATATATATATATATATATATATATCTTCCCATCTGTGCTTCTCTTGCAGTTCAGAGGATGGATTTTTCTCGTCTCTCCCCCCAGTTCTCCAGTGTTTGCCCTGTTTACATTCCCCGCCATTGTCTGCAGGTCTTGCTCACTCATTTTGCTCCAACAGCGAACAGGGTGTTGGGGAATTGTGTTATATTATTATTACACATTTCGCCCTGTGTTTGTTACACTGAGACAGATGTTCAAAGACACAAGTGTTCTGTTGCTATATATATATATATATATATATATATATATATATATGATAGCAAAGGTGCCTCACCTTACCAGGGTTAGTGGTAAATGCTGGTCTGCATCTATGAAATTGCCTGTATACACTACCACAAACATACATATACATACATATGTCTCAATCCCCCGATGGTCTTTGTCGAGAACTGGCTATTGTCAGGGTGGCGTTGGGTGGGCGGGCGGGCGGGCAGTCGAGCGAGCCAGGACAGAGAGATAGATAGATAGATAGATAGATAGATAGATAGATAGATAGAGAGAGAGAGAGTGAGAGAGAGAGAGAGAGAGAGAGAGAGAGACCACCCCCCTTCCGACGATGGTCTGTGGCGGGTCTCTGATGATGATGATAGGTGTCGAGGAAAAGATTCCCTACACAGATATGGGTGGAGGGAAATTGGCTGGAATAGAGAAAATAGAGAAATCTCACCCGAATGTAGACATTCAGATGTTTCTATCTGTCCGGAGTAACGCGCATGGGTAGCGTATCTCATCCTGTTTATGGGGCGAGGGCCTATCAGATTCTACGCCTTTGGGGTAGTTTCATAATACATGCTATGAGCCATAACTTCCCGTGAGCTCTGTGAGCTATATTACACGTACATAATACTGTCGTCGCCAAGCATAGTTATGAATGTGTCCATTATTCCTCAGAACTGATTTAGAAGATTTACTCTAGGACTGACTGTTATGATTCCTCTTTCTTCCCTCGAGCAGCTAAACAGTGCATTTCTCACCATCCCCACGTCTTTTCCTCCTCCTGTAACCTTTGGACCTCTGAGGCTCGAGTCCTCAAACACCTGCAGAGACTTGATTGATATGTGTCCTATTTTTTCTCTTTATTTCTTACCCTTAAGATGGCCTTTGAATGGGACATGTTTTCCCACTGCCATGTCCCATCAGAGACACCTCTGTCTACAGACGAGGTTAGATTAATCATTGCCTCATTAAGATGTCTTCAGTAGAACAAAATATGATTGAGATGTTATACTTGATCCTGTAGGATTTTGTAGTCCTTTGTCTTATCTTACTTTCGATTCCTCAATAAGTCACTTCTTCCAAAAAGAGGATCTCCATTCACGTCTTGAGCTGGATCAAAGTCCCTTTTCGCATCCCCACAACTCCTCTCTCCCCATATGACTTAAATCCCATAGACTCTTGGAATTCTGCTCTCTATATTTCCATCCTCTCCTCTCCTTTCCTTCCTTCCATCTTTTGGGGGCCAACCAACCCGATAAGGAGCAGACGAATGAAGCTATCACGGTTATCTCTCCCTCCTGTATCTGGAACGCAGCCTGTTTCTAAAACCCCTCCACTTAGTAAGGTCAGAGGGCCGGCTCAGCTATAAATCTTGGAAACCGTGACCCCAGCCTTCCTCTAGGCAGACCTGTGGAGTCGACACGAGGACTCGGGGAAATTGCCTAGCTCTAACTCAGGCAGATTTTGGAAAAGTGGTTCACAGACTCGAGAAATATATATATATATATATAGTTTCATTTTCAAAAGTCGATGATGCAGATGGAATGAATTTGTCCGGCTTCCCCAAAAGGCAGAGTTTAGAAGTTGGGATTTCTCCCTAAATAGTTTTTAAAGGTCCACACAGACCTGCTACCGTCATACGCAGAACACGGGAGACATCATACGAGCGTCATGTCATCCAACGTTCGTACTAAGATGATAAAGTCATCCCTGAAACAACCTCCAACGCGCGTTTTTTTCTGCTGTACAAAATCATGTTTTCGTAAGAAAAGAAAAAAATGTATTTTTTTGCAGTGTAACGAAGAAAACGTACCTCAGGGATCACGGTAACATATGAGCATTCCCTCGCCCCATTTTCTGCCGGAGTTGCTCTATTCCTGGACCCAATTTTGAACAGCGGTTGAGCGAGTGATCCCAGAGGAGTGTGCAGCTGCACATGGGAAAATGATCCCAAATCCCATCATCCGAGGCTGAATATTATATACCCGCCATTAACTTGTAGATGGGCAACCCCAGCTCCCATTTTCTGTAGAAGAGAACAGTCTTTCGTCCCATTTCTGAAAGAAAATGAATAAATCCAGTATGTAATTTAATTCCCATGTTCTGCGATGAAGAGATATTGAAAAGAAAAGTAATACTCGCTATTGATTAACCTAAGAGCATTATGGGTAGTACGGGAGTAATCTCTCCCATTTTCCTTAATAAGGGACCAACCCACGCTTCAATCTCTGTCGGAGTGAAGTAATTTTGCCCAGGCTTTGTGGGGGCTGAAGACTACTTTCCAACCACCTCATACGAACCGTGGGGGCAATTAAGGTTCCAATCCCTTGCAGAACAGTAGTCGTGCCAACCATCGTTTTTTATGTCAAGGGGATTAATCCCGTGGTCACTTTGTTGCTCGGGACGCGGAAGCACCTTCCCCCATCTTCTTTAATAGGTGGTATTACTGGGGCTTACTTCTAAATTTCTCTCGGAATCCTGAGGCGATTTGTGGCAACAGTGGAGTAATGAAGGCCTCGTCTACACAGCAGATGAGTAATTTGGGTCACATTTTCTTCAGTGATTAATGAATCCCCTCAGTTAATCCTATGGAGAAGACGTGATGTGCTCTCCGTAGACACGAGTAAACCCAGATTACTTGTTCTGAAACAGGGAAAGTATTCTAACCTCACTTTGTCCAGTTAAGGATGGTAACCCAGTATCGTTTTCTCCATCGTGTAGTGCTAACTGTGCTTTGCAGTGATAGACCAGCAATTCCAGACCAGTTTTCTGCGGAACTGAAGCAATCCAGATCTCGTTTTCTGAAGCACAGGCTTTAATTACAACCACATTTTCTAAGACATAGTAGTAATGTCAACCCCATTTTGGGAGGAGTCCCAGCCCCATTCTCTACGGCGCAGGTGTACCTCAAACCCCATGTTCTGTGGAACAAGAACAATCCAAGCCCCATTCCTTACAGCAGGTAGGGGGGAATCCAAGCACCCCATTTTCAGCGAGCAAGGAGGATTCCCCAGCCCCATTTTCTGCGACAGAGGAGAGTAATTCCCGGGTTGCCGCAAATGACGCCCCTCCGCTTGGTACAGTGTCAGCAGTCCGACCCCTCTCCACCCCCCCCCCCCACTCCCTTCCCCTACCTGGTAATCTGGTAATCTACCTTTGGAATGCTA
>JAYMFT010001844.1:0-17354 GCA_038088735.1 Panulirus argus | reverse complement strand
CACTCCTGATGCCACTCCGCCCCAAGGGAAATTAGCATTGCCACCCCCCGCGCCGGCGAGGTAGCGCCATGAGACAGACGAAACGGCCACATAGGGACTAATAGGGGGAAGGGGTGTCCATTAATGCCAAAAGTCTGTTAAACTGAATGTAACCTATGGGCTATTTCTTAATACAATATACAATAATACAAGTTCACACACATTCCTTTAACTCCTCTATCACTTGATGCCATTTTGAATTGTAAGGACTGCAAAATGATTTAATAAAGTCACAATTCTCTGAATACAGCCTGACTAAATGGTGGTTTGAGGCAGAGTGAGACTGAAACAAAGCTAGTCTACCCCATGCTACCAAAAACAAGTGTGATATGAAATGTGCATGGTGAGGCATTTGAGATTTTTTAATTCGTTACAAAATTTCTAAATCAGTATTATTTAATATATTATTATTTGCCCAGTCCATTATATCCGAAATCCATTATATCAACATTCGTTAAATCAAGGGTTTACTGTATACAGCGCTAATGGGATGGCCTTGATTAGGGCCTCAGCTGCCCGTACCATCTCAGCCAACTAGAAAAAATACTAATCATCAAGATAATGATTATACTTACCATGATTCTGAAAGCCATGTAAAAGGACAAAATTAAGTGAATCTATACAATATTTCATGAAATATACTATTATCAAGTATAAATTAACTTGTCACATGGTTCTTAGAGTGCTATAATTTTTCAGACCATTAAAAGTTGACATGGTCTCTGTTCCATTGTTATTTTGGTTTTAATACTTTTTTCAAGCAAAAACTTCATTTCCTCAAGTCATCACTTGTATTTATTTAAAGGTGAATATAACAAAGTCTTTTACTTGAATGCCATAAAATGAAGTCTATAGAAAAAATACAATGGTACTGAGCATTAGACAGATTAATGTAAATATAAATTCAAAGATACGCTATAACTTTCATTAGCAGCACAAGTGTATGCTTCCATTTAAGAATATTTAAAATTAAATCTATATTTTTCAGGTCAACAGGTAAAAACTTAAATGTGTCATTACTCATGCTATGTCCAGTCTAGGCTCTTGTGTATGTATTTAAGATCCTCCAGCCCCATGGTCTCCCTCAAGAGCTGTGTTAAATTTGACCTATATCTAATATGAGAAAACCCAATTGATATAGGAGATGCTGTTCCTTTGAAGTAATTTTCATTTAGAAGTTAGTTACTTTTTTCCATTCCTCCAAACTAATAATCTGCATCTGCCTGATGCCTCACTTCATTTAGTTAAAGGCTGAAGGGGGAAAGGATGACAACATGGTGACAAAGGAATGATTTCATTTATAACTGCAAGCACATGAAACTGACATCAAATAATCTAAATAAGGATCTTGTCCAGAGGCTCAGATATCAGTCAAATGAAAACATACACATATCTTAGAGGGGAAACCTTGCTTGAGCCAAAGGGGGTTCTCCATAAACACATCCATTTTCTGATGTGAAGTCCACTTTCTCTATAACACACCTGAAGTGTAGCAGCACGGTTGTGACCATCAACAGTGAATGCAAGCTGACGTCCATCCACTCCACGTTGATTAACTGAGCGAGTATACTGGAATATTTTGTCCCGATAAAGGGAATCTGTTGTAATTTCATCACATGAACCACTTGACTCGCCTGCAGTGAGAAAAGAATGATTTCCGTACATTACAGATCATAGATATACTCCATGCTGAATACAATAAATTGTTCCACTAAATGATAATCTGTTGAAACCAACATAACTGTCATCTGTAATTACCTATTTGTATAGTATGGGAAAGAGTTCTACACTTATAAAGCCCCATTTCAAACTTTCTTTCCCAGGTTCTGCATGAAAGTGCTGTTCCTAAATAATGTTTTCTAGCTCTATCATAATTATGAAATGAGGTCTGGCCAATGACTTCTGTCTTGCCATTCAATCCCAAATGGAAATTAATAGCTTACCCCTGCCTCACTCTTCAGCAAGATCCCTTCTCTCCCAACAAACACAAAATTAACAAAGCATATTCACAGTATATTGACTTGACAAGCACTAAACAACTACCCACCTGATCCCTTCAAACCAAATTATGTCAGGCATATAGCAAACTGAGACTACAATTCCCAAACACTTTATTGTCTATATTCTAGACACCACATATCCAGCAATTAAAATAGTGATTCACCAAATCACAGAACCCCTCATGCCCAAGATACAGCTTCCACACTGAAAACACTGAATACTTAGTGCTCAGTTGTTCTGCACCCACCCCACAAAGCCACAGACATAATATCACCACACTTCTTGACTTGTGGTCCTACCGCAGAAGCCCCACTCAAAGGGGTCCTGGGGTTGGGAGGTAAGATAAGGTAACAAAACTTACAATTTATACCAATATTCGGGGGCCAAGAAACCACAGAAGGTGTGTAAAGATGACCTGTTTGTAGTTACTATCTCAAATGATCAACCTCTTATAAAGATCTGTTTCCTTGCAAAAGCACAAAATTTACCTGAACATGACATTCACTACCACTTTTTTAACATTATATGACATTCACTTTATCATTTCTTTATACTACTGCTGAGCATCCATGCTACATGCCATTATATGTCACATCTCTTATTTTATGCTTTATGTGTTCGTTGTTTGGCCCTTACCTGAACATGCATCCTTTCGCCACTTGTCAAGTCCTTGGCCAATTAAAGATACAGCATTCATAACATTAACAACATCTTCAGCCTGACGAAACTTATAGCTTGAGAGGTTACGTGCTGCCCCAGTGAAACACCCTGCACCCTGGCATTTGAATATCTGTATGGAGAGAGGTATGCAATGAGGTAAAGAACGCATATACATAATTTAGGGGAGTGGGTGAGGAATGGGAAGTATATACGAAAGCAATGTTGCTACAGACACATGTGGCTAATGTAAGGAGGGAGATGGACAGATTAGCAAGGGTAGTGATTGGTGGGATGATAAAGTAAAGTTGCAAGTGAAAGAAAAAAGAGAGGAATATGGGTAATACTTACTGGGAAGGAGTGCCAATGATTGGGAAATGTATAAGAGAAAGCAGCACATGGTAAAGAGGAAGTTGCAGGGGCTGAAAAAGAGGGCAAATGAGAGTTGGGGTCAGTGAGTTTCAGTAAACTTCATGGAGAATAAGAAAACAAGAGAACAAATGAGAACATCGGTGTGAGGGGAAGTGGGAAAATGGTAACAGGTAGTGATGATGTGAGGAAGAGATGGAGTGAATATTTTGAAGGACTGTTAAATGTGTTTTAAGATAGGGTAGCAGATGATGGATGTTTGAGTTGGGGTGGTATGCTAAGTGAGAGACTCAAGGAGAGTGTTTTGGTGAAGAAGAAGAGGTGGTGTAAGCCTTACGCAAGATGAAATGTGGCAAGGTGGCCGGAGTGGATGATACTGCAGTTGAATTTTTTAAGAAAGGGGGTGACTGTGATGTTGAGTGGTTAGTTTGGATTTTCAATGTATGCACAGATCATGGTGAGGTGCCTGAGAGTTAGTGGAAAGCATTATAGTGCCACTGTATAAAAATAAGGGGATAAAGGCGAATGTTTCAATTACAGAGGTATAAGCTTGATGAGAGTGCCCATTAGTTTTAGAAGTAGTGGAGCATGGTGGTTCAGGTGTTTACTGTAAAGAATGTGTGTGAGGAATACTTAGAGAAACAAGCAGAGGATTTATATGTGGCATTTATGAATCTGGAGAAAGCATATGATAGGGTTGATAAAGATGCCTTGTGGAAGGTTTTTAAAAACACATTGTGTGGGAATAAAGCTGCAAGAAGCAGTGGAAAGTTGTTATAAAGGGTGTAAACACCATGGGAATAAAGGTGCACGAAGCAGTGGAAAGTTGTTATAAAGGGTGTAAGGCATGTGTACAAGTAGTAAGAGAAGAGAGCAAATGGTTTCTAGTGAAGAGTGGTCTGTGGTAGGGGTGTGTGATGTCACTATGGTTGTTTAATCATTTATGAATGTGGTGAAGTGGATGAGTATGCAGTCTGTAGGAGACTGGGGGGAGCAAGTCAGTTGCTGTTTCTTGATGACACAGCACTGGAGGTAGGTTCAAGTGAGAAATTGCAGAAGTTGGTGACTGAGTTTGAAAGAGTGTGTGAATGGAAAAAGTTGAGAGCAGATGTGAATAGAAGAAAGGTTAGTAGGTTTTGTAAGGTAGACTGATGGGTTAAATGGTGGTGTGAATTTGAATGGAGAGAAACTGGTGGGAGTGAAGTGTTTTATATATCTAGGAGTAGACATGGTGGCAAATGGAACCATGAAAGTGGAAGTGAGTCATAGGGAATGTGAAGAGGCAAAGATTCTGGGAAGACTTTGATTTTTTCTCAAAATCTGTTCACCTATTCTTGCCAGGAACAAAGGAAGTAATGGCCTCATTCGTTCACTAGTAATATATTTTCATATTTTCCCATGAAAAAAAAAGTAATGCCCCAAACAGATGAAGAAGAGCCACATGATAAAAATACTAAAAGAAAAGAACATGAATGCCAATGTGTATACTGTAATTATATGAGAAAAGGATGAAAATGAAATACTTAAACAAATGCAAGATTCAGAAAAATTTAGAACTTAGACATTCATGACTTGTTGAAGATGTACAATATTTTCCTCTCCATCATCATGGAATATGTAGAACCAAATCAAAAAAGCATGTACAGTAATAATTCTAAGCCAAAACAGGTTGAGAATATCTTCAAATGTTAACCTTAGTATGCCTGTGTGTGAGAACTAATGAATCATGGAAGATTTTCAAGCAATTCTAAGGCAAGAAACAATGCTGATGTGGATATTCTGCATCCCTTACATTAGAACATGGGCCAAAATGATATTAAATGATCATGTATTATAGGAATCCTTGTGGACAGTGAATACTGACTCTTCTTGGATGTCGAGCCTTAAAGACTGGCATGGGACTACTAGGTTCTTGGCCAACCTGAGAAGCTGTATATGAACTATGCAGCTTTGCCATCATATATCTATACCTTTCAGTTTTCATTATTTTAAACCTTATAGCTTTTTTCTGAGAAGGATGGCTGAGGATGTACTAAGAATCTATAAATGTCAAAAAAATACAATAAAGAATTGCCTTTGAAAATAATGAGATGTAGTCTACTATCTTTAGAATATAAAACTTTTAATTGAAAAATAATTCAAGAAAAGGGATTTAGTACTGTTTGCTGTTCTCAAACCTGAATGGAGGAAATAAGAATACATATAATGATATTTAATTCCGGTGCTAAGACATAGCACAAAATGATATGAAGAGACTTTGAGAGAGTCATACTGGAAATGTCTAACCTCTGCCCAGAATTCATGGAACCAGGGGTACGCTGTATGGTTGGCTAATGAAAGACTCTTGAAGTAAGTATGAAACTCCCGCACAGGACCACTGATTGGCTGCAGGATGACCATGCCCAGTGCCTCACTTCTGTTGGATCAGAGAATTAAAGTGTAACAAATCTAATGTGTAAATACTAATTAGTGCACTCATTCAATACTGGTAACTATTTATGCATAAGTAATCAAGAGAAAATTGATTGTTTCGCTTGTATAAGTTTTAACAACATTTAGATTTCATCAGGTCAGCATCAGTTCCAAATGATACAAGCTACTCTGTTTATATCATTAGAAAGTGAAAATAACAAATGTGAATTAAGTGATAAGAAAAAATTTGGTGAGATCCTACTTTAAATTCTGAAAGCACCTCAGTGACATGGAATGATAATAAATTTGATATTTCTTATCAATAAACTCACAAATCATATGAATAAGTTTATCAAGTACTTTTTTAGACAAAAATAGGGCATTGATAATAATAAAAAGGTTATTTCTAAACTATAAAAATGACAGCTGACAGACTAATGACTGCATATCCAAGAGACCGTACTGGACATAAAAAGCTTCTGGAACACAGTCTTGTAGCAAGCATTACACTGGCTCATGTCTTTCGTGACTGTGATGGACTGAGAGAGGAGTACAAACACCCGGTAAACACTAAACACTGGTAACACAAAAATGCTTTCTTAATCATGAGTTTAGGGGAGTGCAACTCAAGGCAAGCTGTAACTGCTGGTGCAGGAACAAAGAAAGGGGTGGAGCATGAGTTCTGTAGTACTCAGTTGGTAAGGGAGAGGTGAGTTGTTAATGCAGTCCCATGATGTAGCTATAAGAGAGGTGGGGTGCTGCCTGATCTCATGATGTAGATGTACAAAGGAGGATGGATTGTCATGGTCCCCTGGTTGTGCAACAGAAGGGAGGAGGCTTTACCAGGTTAACAAAGTGTTGCTGCTGAAGGCAGGCAATGACAAAGTTCCATGGAGCTCCTGCCAGAGAGGAGAATGACTCAAAGTTTGATGGTGAAAAATGTGCTCAGGCACAGGAGGAAACATCTGTGTTTCCAGAGAATTCAGTAACCTAACTGCTTGTTAAGGTGGTGGTGGGTGACTTTCAAGGTATGACTGGGTCACCCAGTGATGGGGTGCAAATTATTTCTGCATGCTAAAAGGGCTCCTGAAGCTATGCATCACTGTGGTGATAATTCAGAATGCAGCTGGAAAAATTAGAGAAGCTTCCAAAATGATGCACAATGTCTTACTCTTTACTTGAGATCAAAGCAATTAAGCAATAGCTAACTAAGTGTCCTGATCATCTCCAGTCTACACTATACTGATGGTGGGGAACGCCATGAATCACACCTTGTGGTTTATCGGCCGCTTTGTCTGTGAACTAAGAGAGTGTGCCCTGAGTGCCACATGCCACCCTTTTCGCTGAGAGGGCACATATGAGTTTGTGTATGCCATTCACATGCCCCGAGCCGTCATGCCAATCAATTACCTTGGGTAAGATTGTTGCACCTAATGACAGTGGGAGTGATGTCACACCATTTTACTCCTAGAGGCAGGCTAAAGTCTTGCATAGTTCTTTTCCCACACCCCTTTCTCACCATGAACCACTCATCCTCCTCCCTTCCTGTTCCCACACATACCTTACTTTCCTGGTAAAATCTCCTCACTGCATTTACATATTTATAGTTACAAGTTAATGTCTAATTCCAATCAAAATGACCACAGAAGCATTTGAAGAGTGAGCTTTCTTTCCCACCAATGAGTACAATAAGCATACATCTGCAGCTGTAAGCAGTTAACACAGGTGTTGCCAGGTTCCACCTCCTTGAGATTACATCACAAGTGAAAAGTCACTTTTGGTGAGGTTGTACCATTGGGAGTACAGTCTCCTTGAAGAACTTCTCACCCTAAGTGAATCCACATATCCCTGCTACTGGAAGCAGCGCAGCCTTGGGCTGCAAGAACCTTTAGAAAAAGGTGCCGTTAACACCAGAACTGTTTTTTTAAAAGATGTTCTATGAAAATTATATATAAATAAGAAAGTAGTTAACACAATCTGTTGCAATAATACTTTGAGCCTTTTTTAATACCACATCTCGCTCTCGCCCTTTCATTACTTACATGATCAAACCACCTCACACCACATTTTGTCCTCAAACATTTCATTTCCAATGCATCTACCCTCCTCCATACAGCATTATCTATAGCCCATGCCTCACATCCATATAATTTTGTTGGGAATACTACTCCTTCAAACATTTCCATTTTTGCCCTCCCAGATAATGTTTTGTCTTTCCACACATTCTTCAGTGCTTCCAGAACCTTTGTCCCCTTCCCCACCCTGTGAATCACTTCTGCTTCCATGGTTCCATTGGCTGCAATGTCCACTCTCAGGCATCTAAAACATTTCACTTGCTCTAATTTTTCTCTATTCAAACTCTCACTCTAACTAACCTGCCTTTTAACTCTGCTAAGCCTAATAACTTTGCTTTAATTCATATTCTCTCTCAGCTTTCTCCCTCACACACTCTTCCAAACACAGTCACCAACTTTTGCAGTTTCTCACTTGAATCTGCCATCAGTGCTATATCATCAGCAAAAAACAAGACTCATTTGCCTGGCCATCTCATCCCCAACATACTGCATAATCCTTCTTCTCTCCAAGACTATCACATTCACCTCTCTCACCACTCCATTCATAAACAAATTGAGCCATCATGGTGACATCACACATCCCTGCCACAGACCAGCCTTTACTTGGAACCATTCACTCTCCTCTCTTCCTACTTGTACACAAGCCTTATACCCTTGATAAGCTAATAGTTATCATTTGAAAACTCTCACAGCTTGTTGCATATCATAATAAGGTAATTTTGTTTTTTTCACCAACATGTTTATGTTTAATGTGACCTGAATTAACAAAGGCATGCACTCTTATCAATTCACAAGATCCAATGCTTAAAACAAATAAAGAGTGCTACTGAACAGAGTTACATCTGTACAGGAAAAATGAACAATAACTTTAAGACCTACTCATGCTGTATGAAGGGCAGTGGAGACTCTGCCATAATGAATACAAAGTCACCAGTGTGCAGCAGATCCTTAGCACGGAGTTTGGCTGCAGCATGGAAGAATAGTGCTGCATGATGAGGCTCCAGTAGTAACACTACAGCTCGGGCTCCCTGTTGTGCTGATTCTGCAAGTTTACTCCACACATCTAACATGTAATCTATTTGATCAACCTGTAAGGAATAAAACCCATTTATGAAATCTGGCTCCCAGTCATTCATCTGTCAACACTGTACTATATAAGATGTTTTTCACCCTCAGTGTGGGATGATAAAGGCAGAATCTTCACAAAAAAACCCTATTCATACATTTATTTCACTGTGGATTTTGTCTTTCAAGAAAATTTGGGAATATCCACATACCCAACTAGGGGTCAATCATGCTGAAGCAATGAACAGAGCCAGAAAAGAAGCTGTGATAAGGATCTTGTATACAGAGAAGCACATTATGTTAGAACTGTAAGATCTGTGAGTAACAGCTAATCTTCTAGACAGGATACATCATAGCTTAGAGATATCTCCATAAGTATTCAAGTAATACTGAACAAAACTGCACACGGAGTCATAACATTTGAGAATGGTTCTGCTAAAGGTTATCTTATCATAAATGAGTTAAAAAGGATATTGGTCCAAAGAAAACAGATAAATGTTGCAAGTTCAGCACACTAATATACCTTTTTCTGGGTTTACAAGAGTTGGTCTCAGTTTGCAATTTAAACTACAAGGAAGATCAGTGTAAAAGCAATATAACTGGATGAAAAATATTATCAAAGATATACCTATGAAATTAAAATAGGAGTATATATCATAGGAAAAACCTGTATATCAATGTAAAACACTGTCCTATCTATATATGTTACAAACCTACTCACATACAATACTGTGAAGAAAGCAGATGGGGAAGTGGTACCATGCAAAGCGGTGAAAAAGAGATGAATGAGTATCATGAAGGACTTTGAATGTGTTAGATGATAAGAGTATCAGATGTGGTTTTATCTAGGACAAGGTGGCTTGCAGAGTAAAAGAGTCATGGCAAAAGGTATGATGAAAAGAGAGGAGTTATTGAAAGCCTTGAAAAAGATGAAGAGTGGCAAAGTAGCAGGAATGAATGGGATAGCACTGGAGTTTCTCCAGAAAAGGGATGGCCATTGTTGCCTGATTCCTTTAGCTATTCAACATTTGCAGAGCCCACTTGTGATACCTGTGGAGTTGAAGAACACATGTATAGCATTCTTATACACAGGCAAGGAATGCTCAAGTTACAATGCTGTAAGTCTGTTGAGTATACCTGGTAAGGTGTATGGGAGAGTAATGACTGAGAGGGTGGTAGCTTGCAAACATCTGACTGGGGAGGAGCAATGCGTCTTTATGAAACAGGTGTCTGCTGCTTTAAGTCTTCACAAATTTCCTTTCCTGTTAGTCCTTTGTTAAATGTAACAGTTAAATCGAAATCTTTCCTTGACTTAGTTGATCGATTCTCTCTTCATTAAATTCTATTAGATTCTCCTTCACCCATCTGCATATTACATCTAGGTTTTTCTGCATTTTTCGCTTGTCCTCTTCTGTGCTCATCATTTCACTTACTTCGGTGACATCTTTAAAACATCTTATTCCAATTTCTGTTATTATGAAGAGTAATGAGGCTAATACTACTCCTTGAGGAAATTCTGATGCAACAGAATGCATCTGAAATTGCTCAGCAAAGGCACTGGAAGGAGTGAAGGAGACTTTGGGGGTGATGAGGCTTGAACATTCTAAAGGGTGAGACATGCATGGGATAGAATGAACTGAATCAATGTGATATATGGGGAGCAACATGGTGTCATTGGTCAGAACCAGTTGATATGAAAGAGTTGAAGTAAACCATGGAGTAGTCTGTGGGGCTTGGCTGTGGATGGGAGGTGCTGGTTTCAGTACATTATTCATGACAGCTGGAGAGGAGGTGAGAATGAAGCTGCTGATAATTTGCTCCTGATGCTACCTCATAGTGCTCGGAAAACCAATTAAGGTACAAAAAAAATAATCTTTAGCACTCACCAACTTATCAAAATTGTACTTTACCTTGAGAGGCACTGGTTCTGCTATGATGGGCTTTAGATTGTGTGCTTCTGTCTCCCGCAGAAGATGTTTATTGATGTCACCAGCTGTGCCACCATCTGAGTACACGATGCTAAACACCTCCCACCTCCAGTATAAGAGCAGTGAAGCAATGCCTGCTCCCTGAAAACAGAACCATAAAGTCATACTGAAAATCAAGCTATTTGTCTATTTCAAAGTACACTTTATTACACCTTACTGCATACAAAAATGTGTTATTGTTTAGGTTACACGAAAGGAATATGTAGCTTAATGAGATGTTGGACTGTCTTCTTTTGATCCTATTTTTTTACTCATTCAAGTCATCTGTACAGTATCTGAATATTCTTTCTTTTACCTTTCAATGTCTAAAGACTTTTTCATGAATAGAACTGAAGCTAATACCAGTCCTCATGGTACTCCTGGTAGAACATTCTTTATTTCAGACAAAGACTTACTTCCATTTTAACTACTTTTAATTATCTATTCATTAAAAACTTTGATCCATTTTCTTAACTTACCTTTAATATTTTGTTTTGATTCTCAAATTTAGTTTATTGTGCTAAATACTTCTGTAAAGTCTTGAAAAACAATGTCCATTTTCTTTCCTTGCAAAAGAGTTTCACTGATGATAATGTAGTGAAATATGAGAAAAGTTTGTGTACTTTTACCAAGCACATATGCTTGGTGGTCTTCATATATGTATTTGCTCTTAATTATGTTCCAAGACTTTTTTTCACCACTCTTATGTAAACTTTAATTATGTGTGTGTCCAGCTACCTACTCTGTATTGCTCTATACTGTTCAGATCCTCCTTAGTGTATTGGTGCTACATATAACATTTTGTGTATATTTCCTTTACTAGTCTAACCAATGCTTTGTCTCATTAACATTATCAAGGTTTTGCCTTTGCCATTTTTGCCTTTTAAAGGCAGCTAATATTCCAGCTGGTCTTGGTGCCAAGTTTTCTTTAACTTGGTCATTTACTAAAAGTGTATCACTTTCTGCTATTCAAATAGCTGTAATGGCATGCTCATCATGCCAATTATTCATTTCATCTTTACTTTTCTTTTTTGGGTTGAACATAAATTTACAGTGGTTTGTCAGCAACTGAAATACCTTTTTTATGCTGACCACAGACAGTGGTTTGCTTGCATCTGAAATATTTTTTCTCTTTTTGCTGACCACAGACTTATAGTGGTTGGTTAGCATCCAAAAATTTTCTTTGGGTCATTTTCATATTTTTCTCCCACTTCAAAAGCTCAATCCCCAGTTTCTAGTCCTTTGCTTTATCAATGTATGAGGACAAAGCTTTCTGATCCTCCTTCATGCTTTGTACAGTATTACTTTCTTATTGTTTATTCTCTTTTCTATGCAATTCCATGATTTCCCATTCAGTATTTCTCATCTTTATTTCTGACTCTTTTGTAGTTTCTTTGCTCATTGCATATTTTTCTTTTTCTTCAATTTTCTTCAACTTAATCTGCTGTTTTCTTTCTCTCTATATCATTCACTTAAAATCATTTTTAATATTATAATGAATTAATTTCTTGATTATTTGTCATATGTTCTTCTACAATGCTGTTGTGCTCAGTGATCTTGAAGACCTCATTCAACTTCATATTTGCATAAGAACACTAGCCTCACTTTATTTTGTAAAAAGAAAATTTTCATTGCATCACATCACATATTTCCTAAAGTGTCACATTCTGTTTGTCTTCATCTACTTCTACTCTAGTTTGTAATATTAGGGTCTGAAATGATTATTTTATTAACTTTAATATCTGAGATGAGTGCAGTTTTATTTATAAAAATGAGGTCAATTGTCATATTTTTTTTGTTGGTTTGTGGTTGACCTGAAACACCTGAATGCCTTACATACATTCATAATCTATTTCAATTGTTTCCTTTCATCTCCTAATGCACTATTCACCATTCAAAATTCATTCTAACATTTATTAGTTCCCATTTCTTACCTATTCAGTTTAAAAGATCCATTCATTAATGATGCTGTCAAATTAATTATGTTTCCCTAGAAAATATTACAGGGAACTCACTGTAAAATCTCTGAAAAAGGTCCACAACAAAGTATATCCATCATCACATATGTCAGCATTCATAAAACTATGGCATCCATTGCTAATGTTTTTAACATACAAACCATAACATCATTTGGTGGTGCTAAGCGTAAAAGCACAGGGAATCGACGAGTGTTTGAGTAAACACTGTTGGATGCCTGTGTCGCAACTGTGGTGATTCCATATGGCTGAGTCACATCAATCACCTGTCGCACCTCTTCCCCTACCCCACCAGTGATCAGGCCAACAATATTGTTTGAAGATGGTACCTGTGGGATGCATGTCAGAAATCAATATACATAACAGAGTTAGAAAAATGTCATGCTTTTTGTGACAAGGGCTTTGCCTCTTGCATTTGTAATAACTGTGTTAAAATGAGTAAAGTTTCCAAACTGTTTTCAAAAGACATGGTGAAATTGAAGAAAAGTGGATGCTTTAGTCTTTCTACAAAAGGATAACCCTGAACCATCTTTTATGCGTTGTCCCTCTGTATTCCCTGTGGCAAAAAGGGCAACTAAGGAGAGTACGTTGACAATGAGGAAAACCAATGCTGAAAATATTAATGCCTAAAAGCATGTGTGGCTTCTGATGTAAGCAGTATACCTGTAAGCTCCTAAATAGGCACTGCAAATTTGCATGTCTATGTGGAATGTAATATGACTAAATGAAGAAAGTATGCATAAGGAAGTAACTAATACTTTCCATCTAATTTATCATTTATCTAACTTTATTCCCACTGACCCATAATGGATAAGAGGTACTCATGTGCCTTCAACATGTGTCTAGTAGGATGAATACAATCTTTCATATCATTACATCCCTTCTTAATGATTCAGTTTACATAACAAGCTGAGACAACTGTACAACAACTGTCTCCAACCACATTTCCACCCTCACAAGCTAATGCCTAAACTATAAGGAAATAAGAACTAATTTTCAAGAATCATCATATTTGTCCATCACCTTCATAATCTGTATGTGCCTGGAAAGTGTAGTTTTAGGTGGGTGTATGTCTAGAAGAGTGAAGTTTAAGTCTGGGTTAAGAGAGTAGTAGTTTAGAACATGTTAAGTCATTACAGCATGTGTATTTATTAGCATGTATATATATACATATACATGTTTCATCAATGTCGTATTTGCTGGGGAAGTGGGGATCTGTGAAGAGAGGTTACTGAAGTGTGAAACAATAGTAGCCTTTTTCTTTCCACTTGGGGGATAGTGGTTGGTTATGAAGTGGTATAGGTGGAAGAGGTCTAGTGCTTCTGTAAAGAGCTGGAAGCTGTGAAAGTTGAGGTGAAATTGTAAAAGTGATATTGTTTTTTGTGCAGGTGTTGCATATCTGCTTTTGTTAGGCAGCCTGCACTATGTCTTAAGTGCTCTATTTTCTGTGTTTTGCAGTTCTGTTATACTCACTACTCTTTTGTTCAAATACTTCTTTTGAAATCAAAACTCTCCAAAGAAAATAGCATTCCAGCTAACTCCATATCTCACCTTCTTCCTCATCCTCTCAGGAATGCGGCCAGTAAGGAAATTTGTTACATCACGCACAACTTTCTCCTTGCTAGTGCATGCATCCAAGATGATGGCGCCTAAGGTCACACCAGGTAAGATCTCTGGGTTAGAGTTGAGACGATCCAAAGACCATAACAATGACTCCACACTCTGGATGCCCTGGTGGTATTCACAGAAAATAGCATTTTAATTTTGGTGTTACTACAAGCAGATACAATTCAGATGCAGTAAAAGCATGAGTGATGGTGCATATAAAACCAGTTGTACTGGTAACTGTGTTTCCAGTCTGTTTATTCTATCTATGTTTCTGATGCCATTTCCCTCCAGGAACTCCCATCAAGGGGTGGCCACAGCAAAAGAGTCTCCACTTATCCCTGTCCTGATGTGCCTCCCTCGCATACACCATGCCACGCATTCTTCCATTATTTCTCTCCTTCCAGTATTCCTCCACCCTATTTGCCCATATCACAGGTGGTCTTCCTCTCATAACCCCTTTAACTGTACTATTATACACACTCCTTGTAAACTCCCAGCCTTGCATTCTTTCCACAAGCCCAAACCACCTCAAAGTATTATGTTTCAGCAGTAGCAGTGAAAATATAATCTTTTGGATAATGTCTGTATAAACTTAACTAGCTATATGGTTCAAATGGAGAAATGGTAGTGATTCTAGTAACAAGGTAAACCTGTTACCTACCAAATTCAGATTCTGAAGTGTGCCTCAAAAGTAAAGTATCAGTTTGCTACATTATCCTCAAGGTGGATGTTACAAATTTTTCTTGTATAACATTACTTCACTGATATCTCATTATTTAATACAATTTCACAATGAAAAATATTGCAATATTTGTATGCATCAGTGTAATAATCATTATAATAAACTTTTACAAAAATCAATTGACAAAACCAATAAAATATAAATACTGGCAGATTCTAAAACAAAATTCTTAAAAAAAAAAAGTTGTCTTATTTGGTTCCGGTCCCTTAAAATATGTTCTTACCTCATCCCTCACCATGTTTCCTTCACTTACCCTCACTACACATCACTACTTGTTCCTGTAACATATATCCTTAACTGATCCCTCACATGTCCCTATCTAGTCCATAACCATATATCCCTAACTGATCCTTTAAAACATGTCCCTAGCTGGTTCTTTCCTACTTATTCCCCTTCAATCCTTCACCACAAGTCCCTATCTTATTTCTAACTCCTTATTCCTACTTGGTCCCTTACCCCATGAATTATCTGATCCCTCACCCTTCATTTCTTCTTGGTTCCTCACCTCACATCCCTACCTAAACATTAAACATCACTAAACCTAGTTTCTCTCCATATTCCTACCTGGTCCAACACTCTGTGGCCCTACCTGGTTCCTACGTGGTTCTTTATCCTTCATTCCTGCCTAATTCATTTCATATTACAGCCTATTTTCTCACTTGTTTTTACCTAGTCCCTCATTTCATGTTCCTACCTTGTCCCTAAGTTCATGTTCCCATCTAGATATCTAGATCTTTATAAAAACCATGCAGCTCCTTAATCTTGTTTCCAATCCCATGTTACCCCTAGTTCCTCACAAAATGTTTCTTCTGGTGCCTTATTCCATGCCCTACACTGGTCTCTTGCTGTGTGCTTCACTCTAAAACCTCAATTTATGCTCTCAACTGAGCCTCTGTGCTCAATTTCTCATCCTCTTCCACACTTCTATCTGGTTCTGTAACTAATTTTCTGAAGCTGGTCCTCACAACTCTTCCCCACTTTTGCTTACATTCCCTCTCATTCCTTGTATAATATTCCTGTATAGTCCACTTGTTTCCATTTATCCTACATTCTCAAACAGCTCTTAAACTCTTATTCTAGTCTAACTCCTGCCAAGATACTAATTTTGTATTTTCATCTGGTTCCTAATGCCACAGTGCTATTAGGGCACTCAGCATATGTTCTTACTTTGTCATCATTCAAGTCACCACACTCCAGAGGACGATCACCCTTATCATGTACATTAAAGGTAGCCACAATATACAACTTGTCTGGAGAGTCAACAAAGACATAGTCTGTCTCATGGTGATGACAAGTGGAGCAGCCCGTTGTGCATGAGGATGGCAATTGGTCCATGCGAGTTACCGAGCCATTGTGGAATTCTGCTATGGCATTCCCAAGGGTCAATCCGCTGTCCACATACCTGCCAACCTGGTGACAGAAAAGCATTATAGCACAAAGGGCAGAGGACGTTGAAGGAGAGATAAGTGAGTGATTGGATGGTACGGAAAGGATAGAATGATGGGAAGCAGGATAGGGCAACAGATCAGGGGAAAATGTTAAGCAAGGTATTTGTCATTAAAAGGTATGGAAGTCGTCAAAAAAAATGTTTAGGAAGAGATCCAGCACAAACCAACCCACTTTACATTCAGAAAGAGCAAATATTTAAAAGATATATTGATCACAATCTATATATGAAAAGAAATAAATTTAAGTAATCATTCTGCCTTAAAGAGTAGACATGATATATCCTGCTATCATCCTAACTAATTTCCCTGAAGTGCATGAGTGAAATTTGTACATAAACTAGAAATGAAAAAAATCAATAAAAACTAAAATAAAATTCAAAATCATCAAATGTAAATGAAATAAAAATAGAAGTTACAGATATATATGTCTTCATTTCATGTAAAAGAAAAATGGTGAATTAGGGCCTCTACATAAGATCATCCTTTGTATACATTTACCACACAAAATGATGGCATCTAAATTCATCCTACCAACTTCATCAAGAATTCACCTCACTATGCATGGTCAAGCTATCATAGAGGAATCTACTGCCATACTCTGATGACTTTTGTGAGGTCTACTCCTCCCTCCCAATTGCAGGTATGCCATCATAAATCTGTGACAGCAATTTGCAATCCATCATGATAAATGTATTCCCATACAATCTAAAAGGACTTTCATCCTTTAATCCATGTGAGTCTAATGATGTACTCATTCCATACTTCCTTCTCACCTCACTCATTGTGTAATCTTAATTCCCTTTTTATAATTGATTGCCATTTCCCACGGCAGTGACGTAGCGCCAGGAAACAGACGAAGAAAGACCCATCCACTCATACACACATATTTTTTTTTCATACATATTTGCTGTTTTCTGATTTAGCGAGGTAGCGTTAAGAACAGAGGATTGAGCCTTAGAGGAAAAATCCTCACTTGGCCCCCTTCTCTGTTCCTT
>JAYMFT010001833.1:0-17354 GCA_038088735.1 Panulirus argus | reverse complement strand
TATATCTATATATATATATATATATATATATATATATATATATATATATATATATATATATATATATATATATAAGTTTCCCGCCCACCGTTGTCGAGTATGTAAATAAATCAAATTAAATCATTTTTTTTACCACCCACTAAGGCTCACAACTTCATTCTGAGTCATATGAAATGAAATAGCTCACATAAGTGACTATAGTACTTTGACACCACAAGCATCTGACCAGACGGACCCCATCCTAGACAATCGTGGGGAGGCGGGTGTCCGTTTCTCACCCGCTCTCCAAAACAAATATTACTTGCACATTTACGTTCATCCTAACGGACATGGAGAAAAAATGACAGCTCATTTCAGAATGAAAAAAAAAAATGACGGTTACGATCGTAGAGTACAACTCACGTACATAAACAGTTTTCGGCAACTGGAACTGCTTTTAAAGAAATTTCTTACTAAAATATTTTCAATTTGGAGAAAACTTGGTCAAAAATGTAGCAGTCATCCACTCAATGGATATTAACAACACATTACCACAGCTTATATGAAAGAATGGTGAGGAGGCGATATATGTATGCATTTAAGCGATCAGAGCTCGAGTTCCACGCAATGACGGTTCAGGTCACAGAGAACACAGGCGTACCAACCCTCTCGCACCGTACCCATGCCTCTTCATCTGTAGCTGTTAAATGGTGAATTTTACTATAGTCTTTTCTCACAAAGTGTCATTTGATGTGATAAACTCACATATCGATTAGGAGTGAAACTTTTTTTTTTAATCTTGTTGATTTCAACGTTTTCACTTTTTGGCAATAACCCTTCGAATCTAATCAGCTAAAAAGCATGCCTTGGTAAACAAACAGGATGAGACTTGGATGTACGAAAAAACGATTTATAAATGACCTTCCTCACACTACCATCTCACGTTCGACAAAGCAGTTTTATGACTCATAAGGCCTGATATTCCGTATCCTTATTCTTGGCAAACTGCTCTTCTCAGGTTTACGAAGTACCGTACCTACACCAAGCAAAACCTGAAAAACCCTGACAAAGAGCCGGGGTGTCAAGCCAAGCGGAGACAGCCGAAACGACCCCACAACCGCTCCCCGCTGTTGCTAGGCTCGCCGGGCTCCGTGTTTCGAGGTCAGTTATTTTCTACAGTGAAGGTTGGCCGGCTGGCACCATTGGGCCCGTTTGAGACAACCGAATTACCAGATCATACGCGACTCTCACTCCTCCATCCATACGCAGTTTTGAAGATAAAGTTTACAAAGACCAAATTAATGTCCGCTGTAAACCGTGAACCACGTACGAATTAAACTAAATTCTACAGGAACGTCTTTACTGTAGGGCAAGGCATCAGTGTCTAGTTACCGCCAGACAGTGAACTGATGTGAACCCCTTCACCCGTCATCCCAATACGTATAGTGCCTGAGTCATCAAAAAGCAGAAATTGTGAATGACGTTGATCTGTGTGTGCTGAGGCAATCTGATGTGAGGGGTTGTACTACATCACTTTCCTCGAGTCACTTTACACCCTTTACACCGAATATTTTCAAACCACTTGGCAATAATAGTATGACAATGAAACAACACATGAAATTGCACTCTCAAGTATATGAATTTCAGTGTTATTATGGCCGTGCCAAACAACTTGTATCCCAGAAGTACATAAAACGGAAGCTTATTACTGGCACTTTGTGGAAATTCATGTGGATGCACTATGTACATGCACGGGGTTCCACGGTCTGTCTGATCGAAATACCCTCAGCGGGCTGGTTAATGTAGGTCATTAAGAACGAGACTCAAGACAGTCAGTCAGACCTTCAATTAAATGTATGCATCTGCCTCGTTCATGTGGTACAACTGGTGAGAAAATGATACAGAAAAATACACACCCATCACACCAAAACACCAAGCCAGCAGGTCGTATGCCCTCTTCAGACATTCAAATGTGTTTAATTCCTTGATCAACTTGAATAATGACTTCCTGAAAAACAAAGAAATCCCCATCAGATTCTGCGTTAGCAAAACAAGTCCGCACTCTACTATCAGCGCCAGCTCAATAATGCTGCTTCCGTTAAGTCTATTTCCGTCCTTACAATGACTTCTTGGTGTCTTAGCCAGCTCATCAAAAAGTTTTAATGGAGGTACCGACAGAGTAGATAAAAACTACTTCGCCGTCTTCACGCAGCGACAGTTTCCACAGAATAAGTGATCATCCTGCTATTGCGCATATGTGTTAATAACTTGTGTGTGGCACTAATACTTGCCTATTTCAACAGCCCAGACGCCTGACCCATAAGCGCCTGGTGGTGTGCAGCCGAAGTTGTCTCTCATGTATATTTCCATATTAGTACAACGAGTACTCAGACTTTACAGTTAATTCTAGACCGTTACTCACCAAGTTTCTGGCATGGGGCACAATGCTTCGTCCACACCTTAACCATTACCGTATGATACACTTTCACAACCTGAAGCTTTCTATACAAGCTCGCAACTGGTCCCAGTGTGAGGGAATCTGGAAATATCCTTCTTTCATAACCCATGGAAACAAAAAGTTTCACATTCAGTCAAATGAATATGACGGTACCATCACCAGATACTAAGGTGAAGCCTTTAACCACATTCGTAAAGGTCAAGCCATCATACCCAAGAGTCGTAGTGAAGGAGTTAGATGAATCCTGTATACCTCCTGATCCACCAACTATAAAGGAAACATTACAACAACTCTCTCGTCTACAGGCTCTAGTCAGCTGAATATGAGCAACATATAAACAGTCTGGGCGAGTGTGGCCCCTGGAGCAGAGTGAGTCATGCCCCACACATGGCACCATCCGTCCACCCACATACAACCACTGGAATAATCTTCTGCCTTACAGCAAGCCTCCTTCACTGCTGACATACATAATCACATATAACAAATCCAAATACTTACCTTTAAACAGACAGAACCGGGGAATACTGCTATACACTACAATAAAGGATTGTAACACACCGAATTCTTACTCTGATAAGTTAACAAGCTTTAACAAAGATACCTAAGTAACATGTTAGTAACTCAAGTTGCACCATTATACAAATAAGATAATCAGTGTAATGTTCCCCGATCTTTGACTATCTACCGACCTAAGGTTCTAAAGATAATAATCTAAACATAAAAAAAAAAGGAGTGTACATGACAGGTCCTGAAGATGGGTTGCGACCCAGTGTTTGGATAGGGGTTAAATAAAGACGGCCATATACACGCCGACGTTCACTTCTCATTCCGTATCACATGTCGACGAGAGCTACAATCCCCTACAATTCAAGCCTTAAACCCTGAGCTGTGACAGTGTCTTTCATTCTTACTACCACTCTTCTGACCATCAGGAAATTCAGCTTATTACAAAACATACCACACCGCTGAAACATTTTCCGGGCAACAAAACAAGCAACTAGGATCTTTTAAAAAGGGATAATTTTGTACGCTCTCGGATGCATTAACCCATAACATAAACGTGAATACTGTCATGCATAGATAAAAAAAAATAAAAAGCACATTAGGAAGTATTCTTGAACCTCTGGAGGAGAGTACGTACCTCAGGTATGATTAGACACTGACCAGACACTGAAGGGTCAAGTCAAATGCTGGGGCTATCATACCTTTGGGTCGTATTGTCCTGCTCAGCCAGAGAAAAAAGAAAAAATAGAATAAAAACGAAATACTCTGCTATGATATATGGCGACACTAGGCACTACTAACCATACCCCAAATGTTGAAGGTCAGAGGCGAGGGTGACGTCACACAAGGTTACCACTGCATCAAGGCCACCCAAACAATCGGCTTCGCCAGGCAGTATACACCAATGCAGTTTGCTATCTGTGGCGAACATCTTATCTTCTCCTGTCTTCATATAGGTCAACAATACACATCGACGTATAAGCCTTCTGCATCAAATATGTGAGAGAGAACAACCTGCAAGTGGCGAGACTTGCCAACCCGAGTCAACTAAAACTACGATGTTCTTACGACACGTGGGAGACGTCAACTGACAATGGCAGCGTGAGGTAGGCAAGAAGGCGGCCTGTACGTCACGACACGCGACAATTGCACAAACACAGAAACGTCATGACGCAATGTCCATGCAACACTCCATCCCCTAAGCAGCCTAACGCCCACACCCACCACCTCAGCCCCGAATTACTATCTCATCCTACGCTACAATATCTTCCCCTAAACTATTAAACTAAGGAGCACGACGGTACGATCCATGAGCACGACTGTTCGATGACTGACGACGACAGTTCGATCCATACGCATGACGGTACGAGCCTTGAGCATAATATTAATTAATCTTGAGCACGACGGTACTGTGTTTGAGCAAAACGGTACGGGCCTTGAGCACGACGGTACGAACCTTGGTTACGATGGGCTAGTTACTAACCTGACCCTTCAGGCTTAGACAAAAAGACGAGGCCATCCTACAATGTGCCACACAGTAAATAAAGTACATCAGGTCAAGAGTGTATATTTGGGATCAATGTATCTCACTGGCGAAGTTCAAACGTCACTGGCTGCCAGCCGTGCCCCACACATTCTTTAAGCTACAGCACTTGCCTGCCCCGCCCACACTACCTGGGCGGGCGGCCGGGCGGGCATGCGAGCCCACAGAGAGCCACACACACACACACCACCAGCATGTAAAGTAGGCGCAGGGGAGCCCGGCCGGCCCTGCATCACCCTTGTATGGGCCATGACCAAGCTACACTTCCTGTCATCTTAATGCCAGCCATCAACCATCCCTCCCGTTCTGTTGCTACCGTGCGTCTCATAATCGCGGCTCGCCTGTCACCTGAACTTCCACTTCATCTGCTCGCCAGTCTGCAGAACCTCTACTTCGTCCCTATCATTTAACGGCCATGAGAGCAATAAACCACATGAAAACCAGACAACATCCGGTAACACTGACCGCCGTCCGTGTAGGAGGAGAGACCTCCATAAGTCGTAGATCCTCCTTCGAGCACAATGCTAAAACGTTAATGACTCTTGAAGTGTGTGAGGGGGGAGGACACGCGGCCTGGCGACAAAAATACGCGTCTCCACCTCCAATGTCATCCACCTTCCATATAATCCAGCTTATGTAAGTATCAGCATTCAGTCCTCCCCCCCTTGACGGCTATCATCTGGGATTCGGTGCCCTTAATAGCCCTGCATTGCTACTCATAACATTAGGGCCGTTTGTGGCGGGCCAAGGTCGAAGGGCCATCGTTCCGGATGCCTTCATGTAATGCCTGCTAGTCTACCTACCTATGGCTCGATTTTCGGTCGTTCCTCCCCAAACACACACATACACACACGGACCTCCGTGGAGTAGTGGTTAACGCTGCTGACCATAGGTTACCAGGCGCCCGCCCTGGATCGGGCCCGTACGTGTTAGTTCGGCAGTTGGCCTACACCCAACCCAGGCGTTCATCTTCCCCTCGGGGCTGGTCGGTAAATTGATACCTGGCCCAGTCTGGTGTGTGTGTGTGTGTGTGAGTAACAAGGCACGTATATACAAGGTTAAAAGCCGCGGTAACGCGAGTGTAAATCTCTCCCCGTAACATGAACACAATAATCATACACACTTACTCCACAATATTTCCAGTACACCGGGCCACGTGTACATATAAACTATTTTCGTGCAAGTGAAGATTAATCCCCGAGGTCGGCATATACACACGTAAAACCGCGTGACCTTCAGGCGAACGCATCCAGAATGGTTACCTCTGACCCTGACCCTCCAGACACAACCTTGAGGCGTCCGTGGCTCAGACAGCGACACATGCGATCACTGCAACATTTGCTACGATGTTTGTTTCACTGCAGGTAGGTGGAGCAAGGCGATCCACAAAAAATAAACCAAGAAACACAAGAACAATAAACCCAAACATGACATACGTCAGCACAGTCATAAACAGTATGACCTGCAACACAACACTGATCAGTGACAGCATGAACAGTCTGCCATGAATGGAAAAACAGGTAAGTATTCCGTGTGATTTTTTATCCTGCTTGCAGCAAGCTGTCATAACTCTAAAAGAGAGGAACAAGTTGTATTCAAATGAGGCCACAGGAGAGCCAGTACAGGACCCCGGGGGCTCACCAGCAGGTTATGCTGGCGTGTCACCTTCACAGGGTCGTCAGCCAGGGCAGGCGGCCAGGAGGGCACTACCTGCCCGCCACACCTTAACAAGCCAAACCCTCGAGGTGCTCCTCATGCAGGCGTTGCACCCAAGCCTCCCTCCCAGACTCATGCACTCGTCTTAACGTTTACGGGGAAGCGATGACGGCCGTTACAGCATGGCCACCACTACGGTGCAACCGAGAGCAACATCGGGACCGGCCAGGACCGGGTGTATTCGACGACCTGAACCATCACAGCGGATACTCCCCGACCACCGACGCAGACCTTCCCTTGTCGCTGCGCCCAGGGAAAAGAGGACGAAGGAAACAAGCAGTGGGGGGGGGGGGTGGAGGCACGTCTCTAACGGCACCCTAGGCCATGACTTAACGCATGCCTTGCCTTGGTGAGGCAGTGTAAGAATCCTTCCTGTGTAGCAAGATAACCGCCGCGAGGCTCACCTCATGACATTCTAGCCCACGTGTTCCTCCCCCAGCCCCAACATCCACATCAACCGCGACACATTATCTTCTTAACCAAGCATCACCCCAGCAGCTTGGCTAAAGCACGCCCCAGCATGGTAACACATGCAGATAAGTCATATCCATATCTTCATATCTTCCTCTACATCCCACTTAAAAGCCAAAGCATTTACTGATATCACCCCTATACTCACATCCGGGATCGACTGACGTAGACTGACGTAGGAGTTAAGGGCAAGCTGGCAACACAGGAATATAAGTGATACCATCCTTAACTAACTTCAGACCCATAATCACCCATTGCTTCCAGGTGTATACAGGCACAAGAACGACACGAAGGCATTGCCGCATGTGTTACGACACCGCTACAACCAACATCCACCACAGCCGGACAACCGACCACAGCTCATGGCTTCAAAGTCGCAATTTTCTCAGTTCTGTGACAAGAGACTACCACTCAAAAAACAACCAGAGCTCGGCTACAGTCACTCACAACTTGTCTCTGAAGATAACCACAGTTCACCACTCCAGTCAACCAAACCTAATCATCCAAAGTTAGGCACAGCACACCACTCCAATCAGCCAGCCAACTAACCATTCTGGAAAATCACGGTCCATGCCTCACGTCAGTCAAAACTTACAACTAAATCATACACAGTTCACTTGTTCCAGTCATCCAGAACTTACTGTTGCAGTAAATTAAGAGTTCACTGTAGCACTCAACCGAAGTCAATGTTCCAATAAGCCACAGTTTAAGGGTCCAATCAACCAGAATTATTACACTAGTAAACTACAGTCAACCACAACTCCACCTGGTATTCAACCAGAGAGAATAAGCTCGTCGTCCTAGCGTCAGAGCTCGTCATATCCAGTCAACGCAAACTCCCTCACAACAAACAAGCAAGCATAGAGGCCGCCTCCGCCAGCCAGAGATACTGCGCAACACCACGCAAGTTGTTGAGCCAGTGCGCGTGACCTCCAGCCCAACACAACAGTGTGGCTGGGAGTTGCCGCTGGGGCCAACCACCTTTCCTATCAACAACCATACTCACCAATCCAAGTCGCCCACACTCCTCACCGACCACAATAGGCCATAACTCCGCCTAAAATCAATAACAACGAGAATTAAGTTCAGTTACTGTAAATCCCAGTTTCTTTGCACATCTCTTTCCAGAACCCTTCCCAACTTTCCAAAAACCTTACCATCTTTCCCATCCACAGTTTCTTTGCACATCTCTTTCCAGAACCCTTCCCAACTTTCCAAAAACCTTACCATCTTTCCCACCAATCACTAGGTTCTGTAAGTCCACCAATTAATCATAATACTTGGCAACATCGTCATATCTAAATTACCTTGGAAACCCCACATCACAAACGCAGCTAAGGCCACTTCTTAAGACAAGAGAGAATCCTGCTGACGTGTCGATGATTCTCCTTTACTAAACGGGTGATCTGTTAAGAGGACTGGCTTGTCGTCCTTGGAGGGGGTACTGCTCTCGTACCAAGCTCTAGATATCCGTTTTAGTTAACAAAGTCGAGTCCAAAGCAATTCGACATGTCGTCTCTCCCTCCCTGGCTCCGTAACATGACCCACTTGCTCTACACCGAGGTGTTGTATCTTTACCTTTTCAACAAATATTACTCCGGTTTCAGCTCCCGGCAACTTGTGTGCCCAGTCATTAGCTTAAACCACGTAAAGACCGTAGGCTACAGAGCCACTGATTACAGTCTAGCCGTTGGCAACTGGCGAGTAGGCAGCTGTAATGTCCGTCTCTTTCCTTAAACCGCAAGGCTTTGGAACTCGACCTTCTCACGTCTTTCCTAACTGGTACGACCTGTCCATTTTAAGACAGGTTTTCCACTTCCTCCAAGACTCGCTGATCATTTTCACTCTTCTTGTTGCTTCTCTCTATACCTTTGGACCTTTCAAATCTTATTTAGAGGACTTTGCCGTGCCCGAAGCCTCAGACATACTATAAAAAAGGAGCCAACTCGACCTGGAAAATGTGGGACTGTACAGAACAGGAGGGGCTGAGGCCAAGACGAAGGGGAGGAGGAGGAGCTCTGTTATTCGGGAGGTGGTTTAAGGAGAGGAGGTGACTGACTGCTGGGGCGTGGTAGTAGGCCTCAAGTGAGGGCAACTGGGTGGAGGAGCTTAGCAAGGGGAGGCTAAGGGTGAGGAGAAAGCTGGAAGGGAGAAGGGCACTTGAGAAGGAATCGAGAGGGAGACTAAAGGTTGTGGAGGGAGGAGGGGTGAGCTTGGGGATGATGGTGTAGGAGACGGGAGGTAAGTAAGGGAGGGTGATTGCCCCATTCACCCTGCCAAATACATCGTAAATCCCTTCAGGGTCGGGTCAAAGGCCCGGCCATCTCACCCGAGGGGTGGCTTAGGTCAAGGCTGGCATATGTCGGGATGCAGGAAGGGTCAACGTCCCGGGAGTTGGTGACATGGCAGCGTCAAGGCCAGCAGGGAGGCTGGCTAGGAAGGAAACATCCCTCAAGTGAGCCTCCTGCTGCACCAACAGCACCCTCAAGGTCACCCTCGCCTCAACATCACAAACTGGAGCCTCCTTCGCTATATACACATTCATACATCTACGTACTTTAACAAAATACAGTAAAGACATATCCACAAATACCTTTCATGCTGTATTACGAGAGTTGATTCTCCCCACAGATAAACAAGTTTAGTGTGGTAACACAAACCTGTATGGTGGGCCAACCTGTTGCATTACTAATTATGCTGACACTGTCCACCGCCACACTCACTCTTTATAAGACACAACGTTGCCAAATATAACTAAGGGAGAGGAAGGGGGGCGAAAACTGGTATACCAATGCATTCCATAAATTTGAGCTTCCCATTATTTAACACTAGATGGCACATGCAAAAAGTAAAAAAGTAACAATTTCCTAATCATTTGCAGATCAATGCAACTACGTTGCCCCAACTCTGATCGTTCGTCAGCACCTACAGGGAGTACCTATGGTGTAACCAAGTATGGAGCTCCTGTCATGGGGTGTTCTTCATTTTTCCTGCTGATATGAATGCAAACACACACACACACACACACACACACACACACACACACACGGTACATATAAACAAAGTTAGGAGACGCGGGGTGGGCAACACGAGCGTACAACTCTCTCCTCGCAACAACACAACACACAAATAATAATTAAAATAAAATGTGCCGTCTACACTAAGAGTACTGGCGAAATATATATAAACGAACTATCGCCACGAAGCACAGCACAGTGATTTGCATCTGTGATACAGACACGATACAAGTCATCATTTACGCAGGGGGAAGCCCCGGGGAGGCATGGTGCTTCGACAGCAACATCGTCATCAGCAACACCTTAAGATGACAGAAACACAATACGAGTGTGTGTGTGTGTGTGTGTGTGTGTAAAAACGGAGGGAGAGAGAGAGAGAGAGAGAGAGAGAGAGAGAGAGAGAGAGAGAGGGAGAGTGTGTGTGTTCAAGCCAGTACAGGCAGGTCACCTGGGGCCGGCCAGTGAAGGCCGTCTGTATCACACTACACAAACACTCGCTGTGCCGACTGAGCAAGTTCGTGGTGGAAGCTCACCAGAACCTGCAAGATGACACCTCAAACATATCAATTGACCTAGGAAGCCGCTTGGAGCCACAACAGATCCCTGGAGGCGGTAAATGTCTCTCCAGCCAGCGTTTAGTGTGTGTGTGTGTGTGTGTGTGTGTGTGTTTGCGCGCGCAAACACAAGGGGACAAGATGTACAGGAACAGAAAAAAATACACACGACAAGAATAGCAAGTTATTTCCAACGAGACTGGGACGAGTGATGATCTTCACTGTTAATGACACCAGAATGCCGACCAGATCATGCAACACTGGTACCTGCTGGTGGAACATGGCAGCACCAGGACGGGTGGATACCCACGTCGGAGTGCCAGGGACAGCGACAGGCGTTATCATCTGGATGATGATAACCTCTCACCCGAGTCACCACCACTTGCATGTCGCAACCTCTTGACCAACGGGATAAAAAAGTTCTACAACACAAGGGTACGACCCTTGGGTATGATGGCCTGGCATCTGACCAGTACTAAGGCCTTGCATAAACCATGAGGAAGTATTAAGTTCTAAAAATCATTATTTGTCCAAACAGACAGACACCACGTTCCCGTGATAGTATGTGTGAAGGATGCAAGTCTATGCCATGGCTGAGAGAGGCAAAACGTAAAGGGGGTGACACTTGGGCCCAAGGACCCAGGGAGTCCTCCCCTCATCAGAAGGGGAGCAACATTATGGACACCGGTAGAACACAAGGCAAGGTAACATGGGACACGTACACAGGACACCAGGGTCCGTTCAAGTTAGTGCAAACATTACGATGCAGAGAGAAAGCAAGTCACATATTGGTTATAAAATGCATTGGGTAAAGGTGTAACACGTTGATGTGTGTATATTTATATCTACCTATCTATCTATTCATCTATCTATCTATAAATACAGATAGATAGAAGGATAGATAGATATACTTCCAGACCCAGGAGACCCTTCTATTCTTATGAGTCCCAAGCAGCACTCAGGAAGCTAGCCACGTCTAACGGTTTGGACTACAGGTTATCGAGCACTACGATGCCGTATGTGCGTCGATGCTTGTAGAATGCAGGGCAACAGAGTGGTAAGTGCTCGGTGTCATCTTTATGTAGCTGTACCGTGAGCATGAAGGGTATCAAGACATACAGAAACGGTGTTTGTAGTGTTGTAGTAATGGGCGATGTCCAGAGCGTAAGCAGGTAAGCGTTATACGTGTTTGTCTAAATGTTGTGGTTTCTGAAGGGAGTATGTCTGGTGGACTGGGGTTTAAGACTGAGTTGGGAAGGCAGATGTTTTGTTGTTGTCGGGTTGCTTCGGTGTGTACAGTATGTGCTCAGTCTGTGTTATATTTGCTGGGGGCGGTGGGTGAGGGTGATCTATGAGTAGACGTTACTGAAGTGTGAAGCAAGGAAAGCTTTGTACTTCTACTTAGGGTTTGCTTACTGTATTTATAGAGGGTTTTTTTTTTCGGGTGGGAAGGGGGGGGGGTCTTAGTGCAGATGCACTGAGCTGAACGCTGAGCATATTGAGGTAGTCTTGAATTGGGAGGGTTTGTGTTTCACCGTGAAGGTGGTGAGTGCTTGTGCTTGCTGGGTCTGCCACATACTGCAGGCGATGTACGCACACAAAGCAATATTTCCCGGGACGTGGTGGAAAATCCAGCGTGTGACACCGCGTGCTTTCCCAGCGTTAGTTAACCTTGATACAGGTCCGATGAAGATTGTGCTCCCAACCTAACCTAAACCAAGTGTACTCTGCCTGCGTCACACACCCTCCCTACCCCCTCACGTGTCTACAGCCTGGGGCTGTGGCGACCTTCTTGGGTACACAGCAACTACGTACCTGTGGCCATCTAGTTAATGCTGCCAGTAACGCCCTCACTGATAGCTAGACTGGTTCATACAGCGTGTACTGTTTTGCCACATGTAGTTTCCCACCTCCCTCCTGTCCCTACCATCCTGCTAGTAGATAACAGTGCTGGGGAAATGGTCGAGATGGCTGGCTGCTGCAACCACAAACCTTCACCTACACTTCCTAATGCCACATCGACCCCTGGAGAACAAATTCATTATTCTTTTCCTCAGCAAAACACACACTACATTCTTCTGTCAACATCCTCGCAGCTTATCGCATATTCCCATCCCATTCTTACCCTAGTCTTAATCTAGCTACAATAATAACCTTACGCCTCTTTCCATAAGTACGGATTCCCGTAACTCTACTTATCATACCGCTCTATACTTCAAGTATTGTCTTTCATGTCCTTTCTTACCATTAATTCCTTCTCCTTAAAGTTTCAATTGACAATGTTCACAAATTGTCTTACACGTTGTGGTAAATAACAACCAACCTCATCATCCTTCGCTCATCCATCCCTGGCCACAGAATGGGCCATTCATATCCAACGCGTCCAACATATGCAGGACCCCAGAGGAATGTAGGCCTGTCTTCCGCTGTTTTTCAGGAAGCTAAACAAGCTAACACAACCTCTAATTGCCTGTGTAAGCACATCCTCGTTTACACTATCCCAAGTTTGCCAAGAACACGCGTAGGAATCACTCAGTCTACCACTTTTCATTTCCAGGACCCAGTACTCCTAGTCACAAATGTCTTTCCATCCCTTTCATTGTCTTGAACACAACCATCATAAAAAAAGAAAATGTTTTCGAAGCACATGAATGCTTTCAAAGGGTAACAGCCTCTGCCTGCACAGTGTCAACCTTCACTCTTCAATCCGGTAATAAACACACACGCAACACTCAGATCATTAACAATATTATCTTCATAATCTCTTTATGCTGGATGCAAAAGCCTTGGTCTATTTCTCGCACCACCAGCCTTGTTTCCAGTTCACTAACTGTTCCTTCAATCACATCATCCGAGAACCTTTTTTTATCTCTTACTTCACATCCTAGTGTTACCTGGAAACCACAAGTCTTCTTCACTGTCTTCATAAACACGACAGCGAATATGCTGTGCCACAGAGAGTTTTCTTGCTCCACGTCCTCAAGGACTCTCAGTCAATATCCCCCCCCCCCACAGACTCACTCACCCTTCTAACTAACGCTTAGATTACACTGACACTGTGGACGATGAGGAAAGTTATTGTCAATAAAAATACCACTGACATTATCCTGGTCTGTTATAATAATGTCATACGAAGATTATTACAGGGTGACCCATCGTGTTCAGCCAGTGCTAGTTACAAAAGATGGCGATACAAGAATAAGCGATGATAATCATCTTAATCATCAATGAAGTTCCCCTATTAAGGTTATCAAGTACCAACCAATAGTCTCATCCGCTCACAAAGCCCTCCGCTGTACTGACGTACAACTGACCATTGCCTTTTTTTTTTTCTTTTTTTTTTTTTTAACATTCCCTCAGCTGATTACGTCAACTCACGGTGGTCCTGCCAGCGTTCCACCTACCAACACCATCCTTATCCCAGGTCACGAAACTCAATCCTCTCTCCAAAAGTCAAAGTCACAATTAATGAAAATACCGGCGACAGTAGCCAAAATGAACATTTAACTCGGGACAAAATATTTGTACCCAACAATCTAATAAACACAACTGACGTATTTCAAGTTTTGTCAACGTTCTACAGCAGCAAACACGCACCTACACTGTGTACCATTACCCTTGTAGCACCGCAGGCTCTCGCCTCTCTCCATGATGCTTTCAATCCTCGCTTGGCATGCGGCTTAAAAGTGACCTCATGCCGCACCTCGCCGCTGTAATTATAGCATTAAGCAACTGACAAGTGACGAGGTGTGATCTCACCCAATCTCCCACCATTTCCAAGAAATTACAGCCTTAATGAGCCGGGCAACCACGCCCAACGGCCCGGATGACCCCGGCTCCCTCATCAATACCGCAGATAGCCACACCATCGAGTCAATCAAGCAGTCCTTGGTTCAGACACACAAGTGTGCTTTTTAAAAGCGCCTGAACGTCTTCTGCCACGATACTCTGCCTCAAGGAGCCCTTTGGCGCCCCTGCACTCTCAGCAGCAGCACACCATGTGCCTCCTAACTTATCACATCATTTCCCTTGCACCAGCACCGTCGGGGCTTCTGTTTCATAACACCTGCCCCTTCTCCACCAACGATTAGCACCTTGCCTGCGTGACAAAACCCCTGTCCTACCCAACAAGGTACTTCTGTACAAGCCGTGTTTCTCTACACCCTTTCGACTTATCACCATTAACAGACACCTTGAACACCTGCTAACTCCCCTGCAGCCGGACGGAACCGCCTACAATAGTGTGCGAAACTTCGGCACCACGTCCAATAGGACCCGATGGCCTTGCCCACAATGGGTCAGGTCAAAGTCTGGGCTATCCCTCCCAGGGGTCAGTTAACATTCAAAATCTAAAAATATATACGGACTTTATGCTCCAGATTCACCCCCACTCCCTCCGTCCCCCTCCCCAGCTGATAGGGAGCAGCAGACAACTGGCGACAATACTAACTGGTCTCATCCTTTCCCCCCCGTACCCATCATCTCCACGTCCCACACCACCACACCAGCCAATGTCCCACTTGTGGTGACGACATACCCAACAGATATTCACACCCTAAATGATCAGACAAACTGCGCCGAATACGCAGACTTGAGGGAGGAAAAGGAGGGAGGAGGGAGAGGAAAAAAGTGAGGACTGTTTGGTGTTCCTTTGTGGTTATAGCAACGATCGTACCAGAGGCGGGTGCGTGAGGGGTGTGGCGCGGCGAGGGTGGCGATGTGTGAGGCAGGCAAGAGGAGGTACCGCCGTTATCGAGGCAGGAGAGAGATAAGATTGTGGGTGGTGTAACAGGGGCAGCTCGGAGTGTGATATAGGGAGAGCAGTAAAAGATAATTGTAGGTTGGTAACAGAGGTGAGGCAGGGTTGCAGTGGGACATGTAACACAAAACACAGCTAAGTTACAGGGAAAGGCTAGTGGATTTAGGTTTTGCCCATCTTTGGAAGAGAGATGGGCAACCTCTTAAGATTTTTTATTACAGATCGAAGACGTGGACAGAAGACAGTTCTTCGACAGATGTAAAGATAGAGCAAACAGAAGACATTGTGTGAAATTATGAAACCTGTAAAAAAAAAAAATCAAGAAATATTTTCAGCGTATGAGTGGTGGATAAATGGAATAGAATGACCAAGGCCGTGGTTAAAGCAACCAGCATAAATATATTTTAGAAGTTATAGTACAGTAGTGAGTGTTTAAGAAATGGGACCCCACGAATGTAAAACTCTCTCATCCCACTGAATAAATAGGTAATACATGAGCAGTAACACTAGACTGGCATAGGAGTTGTCTTCACCGAATTGGTTCTCCTTTCATCCGGTGACAGATACATCCTCCACAAAGGTGACTTTTCAATGGCGATGTAATCTCTTAAATCCAATTCAATGAACAGATTATGATACTGGAGAGGAACAAAGGACGCATGACAGAGAAGCCTTCTCAAATGGGTCGAGGTCACTGCCGGAGTGCCGCAGGGTTTCCTTTAGAACCATAAATCTTCTTGAAATATGTAAATGACTCGCCAGAAGAAATAAACTCCAACCTGAATACGTTTGCAGAAGACGATAAGGTCACGAGGGAAGTGAAAAGCGTTGCGGATCGCATCTAGTTACAAGGAAAACTAGACGACCTCCCAAGTTGGTCTGACACGTGGTTGATGAAACTGGAACCGAGTATACGTAGAGCAATGAGGATGGGACACTGCGTTACAGTAAAAGAAGGCCTCGATATGATCACCTATCAGAAATAGGCTGCTGGAATCAGTGTGAGACTAAAGGCTCGGGGATAGACGTCTTCCCTACCTTAAAAGAATAAAAATACACTAAGTTCCGGCTGGCGATTATCAGAATTGCATTTAAGAGATTACATTGCCATTAAAAAGTCACCTTTGGTGAGGATGCGTCTTTGTCAAAGGACGAAAGGAGAACAAACTCGGCGAAGACAACTCACTCGAGAGGAGTCCACCATTTCCCTACAACGGATTGTAACTCAGCCTTAAAGCTGCTGGATCCCAGCGGTATGTAATATTTGTAAGGATTCTCTTTTTCAGACAAAATTACAGAAGGGTATTTTACCCATTACTACCTTCTGGTTCAAAAAACCCCCAAAAAATCTCTCCCCTTGCTTACAGATTTAGTACCTTCCATCAAAATTGTTATGGAACTAAAAAAATGTGTTACCATTCCTAGAATGTCCGATTCACACGTTGGACAACACGTTCATGTGCAACATTTACAGAAACCCCACCAATATATGCTCGCATATTCATTATCATTCCGCAAAACAAGATCAACAATCAGCATTTTCATGTATGTTCCTTCTGGTTTTGTGTATCCGCAGTCCTGAACCCAGGGATGAGGAGTATGAGAATATCTACGTCGCTGGATTAAAGTTGAAGTATTCTAAATCTCTCAAAGACACGACTCTCAATCTGGGAAAATATGAATTTTACAAAGTTAATCCCAAACCTTATGATAATAAGAATATTATAATCTTATCCTTTACTGATAATTTTCCTCTAGGTTACCCTCTACTACAAGCCTCAAATATAACTGTAGCCTTCAGTATTGTTACGAATATTCCAATCAAGAACTCCCCAAAGAACACAGCTGGCTGTTTACAAAGGTTCTTGTAAAGATTGCAATGTTTTATGTAGGACAGAATAGCAAGGACCTTCCCGCTAGACTTAATAAGCACGTATATTATGTGAGGACATGACTGGTTTCCAGCATCTTGTTTAACTTGTGACTGTAATTCATTGAAATATCATTAAATCCTCTCTTATGACGCATACAGAGACTTTTTACACGAATGTAAGCGAAGGACTGTATAAACTGGATAGCTTTGAAGTAAGCAAAATTAGATAAAAAGCTGAAATTTTTGATCGTGTAACGAATTATGTGCCAGACGCGGTAGTTAGGCCCTCTGGCAGATGCCAAGCACATTCAACTGGGAACAATACATTTCCTCAGTCCACATATAATGCCTGCGTACTGAAATTTTGTCTTACTTCTTTGTATTTCATTTTCTTCCTGGTTATAAGCACACACACACACACACACACATATATATATATATATATATATATATATATATATATATATATATATATATATA
>JAYMFT010001823.1:0-17355 GCA_038088735.1 Panulirus argus | reverse complement strand
GTGGTGGTCGAGAGGCATCAGGGACAGTAGTGTTGAGTTTGCCTCCATGGTGTGGTGGTCGAGAGGCATCAGGGACAGTAGTGTTGAGTTTGCCTCCATGGTGTGGTGGTCGAGAGGCATCAGGGACAATAGCGTCGTACGTTCATCAGGCTGGGCGGCATAAGAGCCTGGCCAGTGGCCAATGAAAGACCAACCTGTGAGGTTGCCGTCCACTGGCCAGCCTGGCCACAGCGACTTCCTCAGTAACTACTGTCTGTCATCACTCGTGTCGCAGTGGCCCACATTCAACATCGACCTCTTCGGTTTAAATTTCTTAGTCTGTACGGTAGTGAAAATATTTTGTACGGTGAATCGGGGTCATGGATAGTGTATAGACAAGTTGTTTTGGGTGTTTTCATTTTCTGCCCTCTCTTTTCTTTTCTTTAATGGGGTCGATGTAGCGTTGTGGATGGCATTCACTTCATACACGAGACAGACTCATCAGTGTATCGGGAAGTGGTGTTTCTTTTGTTGTGGGTCAGGTACCTGGCATGGCCCAGGGTGGGTCACTCTGGCCATAGAGGGATAGTGAACATTTTAGTACTGAAGACTCGATGTGGTCAGAAGTAGAGTCGCCTTTCGCTGCCCTTCCCCACTTCTGCATTGACTGATTTTTGCGGTAAGAATTGCCATAGCAGCCCTTGTATGTACATAATCATGAGATAAGGATGCATGGGAGTGGCCAGAGGCCCAGGTTGACTGGATCTGCTCTGCGTATGTACATGGCACTGGGCTCCTGGGATAGCGTGAGTCTCACGGCCATATACGTGGCTGTGTATTCATGTGTTTGAATAGAACATTTATTTAGCGGTCGACTACAGACCTGATACTTTATCGTCCGCCAGTCAGTGCGTTGTCAGGGCTCTTGACTTGTTTTTATTACTTGTGATGAAATTTGCTTTGTATAGTCGTGCAGCGTCCTCCAGTGTCAATAGAATCGAAAAGAAAATAGAACAATAACAATTTTATGGAGGAAACGTGAGTCTTCTTCCGTGTCCCGTCCGTTCCTGTCAGGGCGAGAGGCTGAGTGACGCGGGCATTTGCCACGAAAGATGGCCAGTAAATGGCCCGCGTAGGAGTTTGCTGGGTTATCGTTCATCATCCTGTGACCCGGGAGTTACCATAGTATGACTGAGGCAGATTGTGTTCAGTGTTGGAAGAGGAAGTTATACGTCACGTTCAACTCATCACAGCTGAATTTCAACTTGAGCTAACGCGTAAGGAGAAAGGAGGAAACATCTGTGTTTCAGGGATTACTATCCCATGGGGCAGGACTGTGCCGCTGCTGTCTCATGGCAAACGTCATGGATGCCGTACATACTGAGATCAACAGTAGCTTTAGTAATCCATTTCGAGGAGTGTCTGGGAAGAAGAAAATCTGGGAGGTTCTTGTGCGCGGCCTGGGAGGCGTTTTCCAGAGCATCTAAATGCTAATAAGACTGACCAGTTATTCTGTCAGTAATACTAGGGAGACCAAGTTTTTCCCCATATTTAAAATCGTAATACTTTGGGACAGCTGACGATAATGCTCGTGGTTTAATTTAGCATCATCTGAAGCAGAGGTGCAGCATAATTAGTCAGAGAGCGGAGATACGGAACATACAACTCTATAATTGTTCTGTCTTTTGCCCTGTACTGTGGACAGGAGCCAGCTACAGTTCTGAGCCTTTCTCAGCATTTTACGATAAAGTCGAGTTGTAACAGTTCCACATGCAGTTGCGCCTGAGCCAGAGTAACGATGCCTTTCTACATGTTCGACATGGAATCCTGTCTGTCCGACCGTTCGACTGTCCTCTGTAGACACGGTAAGGAAGTCACCAGAAGCTTGACAACTAACCTTCATACCAACAACTCGTCAATTTCGTTGAAGCCTGTGCCGGCAATATGGGAGGTATGGCGAGAGAAAATGGTGGGGCGAGTGCTTGGAACCACTGAATAATGCTTTCAGCTGTTTCATGATGTATGTGGTGGCCAGGGTGGAGAGGCATGGTGGCGGTAAGGGAGGGCGTGGTAGCCAGGGAGGGGAAGGACTCAACTAAATGTACTAGGTAACTCCGCCTCCTTTCAGAAGGGCTTTTGTTAAGGATTTTTGTCTTCTCGGAAGAGATGACAAGTCCTAGCCTTATATAGGTATCTGATACATGGTTGAGTATTGTGATTGTACCCAAAGGTGTTGACTGTGATGTCATCAACATAGCAAAGTACAGTGAATGGAACTTGATGTCCTTGGGATTAGACCCAAGGAAGGCATTTAGACATTTAGCAAGGTTGGACTGAGTATAGCGACATTAACTTCAAGCTCTTTGACTTCACCTTGACGATGCCATTGAAACAAAAGAGATGACTGTCTGTTTGTTGGGCAGGTAACCAGAGATCCACCACTGGAGCCAACTACCTACATCCAATATAGTTAGTTCACACAAGATTACATTTCTAATAACAATGTCAAAAGCAGTGTAGAGATCAAGAAAGATGTGATGACGGACGCTCTTTTGTGTGCAGAACCATGTAGGTTGAGTGACAAAAGGTCTCTCATTCTTTGTAAAAGGTAATTGAAGACTATCCATTCAACAGTATTGGATAGCAGTGTAGCCAGATCTGAAGGCCTTTGGTTTGATGAGTTTAGGTATGGAGCAACAGCTTACCTACCCACCTTGTATTTCCTCTTATATTCGCAACTGATTGAAAAGTTTAAAGGACTCGCCTGCAACGAGCCCTGGCAACATATCAGACTTCGAAATAAAACAGTTTTTTCGCAGTTTTGATCCGGGCAGTGACAGATGTCCTCAAACGCTCATGGCTACATAACAAAATTCCACACGTCTGGAAACTTGCCAACGTACATGATAAGAGTGTTGGTCCAGGAGCTAGGTGGGAGTCCTGTCACATAGACTTAAAACTCCATTGGTGATTCCATGCCATCTTCCACTGGAGACATATTTTTATCTTTGGTTGGGATTGCGTCGAGTGAATGTGATTTTACAAACGTCAGGTTCTTTTTTCATCATCAGGCTGGTTAGTCTTTCCTTGATTCATATCGAGATTCAGGTTTTGCCAGCATTTCAGGCGGCATTGTGTCAAAACACTGAGGATGTGACCCAGGTGTTAGTCTGTTCGATGATTTTATCTAATGGATGTGGATAAGAGATATGAAAGATTTGAATGGCTTTCTCAGTTTTATTCTTGCTAATACCTCTCCTCGCTTTACTGAGAAGGGTGTACGAGCTCGGCCCGCTGACAAATGTTCCCAGTCAGATTACCCATTTTGTGTCGCACACTGCCGGCCAGTTGCTCAGGCAGATTGAAACAGTTTCAACATTTCCGGTGTTCAGAATCATCTATGTTAAGACAAACCGTCCAATATTGATTCTACAGTTTTTTTAAATCGCTTATCGGTGAGGTGGAAAAAGTTTGATATTTATTTACATTATTTTTGAGTTACTGGGTCATGTAAACCGTCCGGGTGGTTCTCAGATTCGATGGAAGGTTTGACGCAAATCACTGTTACCTTCACCCACAGTGTCAGCCTCGTAAGGCTTACGTGATGTACCAGCGGGACAAGTGGGTAATGAAGCTGCCTCAGTGATCCGTGGCAACGGCGAGTCGTGCGTTGTCGTTTACACTATCCCTCGGGGGAGGTGGTGTTTGTGATGTTTGTCTTGGATGATGCTTAGCATGTTTTGAACAGCGGCAGAGGAGAGACATGCTGAAGCCGACACATGGGTCGAGCATTCCAGCCATAGTTGTGAGTGGCTCCACATCCCTCACGAGTGGTAGGTGGAGCATCATGTGAATTTGAGGTTGTCAGTAGCCATGGCTGGAGCTACCACCGAGTCAGTGCCTGGCGCTAAAGTCCTCTGGGATGACAATAGGTTTAGACAGGATGGAGTCTGGCGGGTACATACATGCAGGTGTTTGATTTCTTTTTATATTTTTGCCGCAAGAGCAGTTAGATTTTTGTGCACTCCTACCCATTCTGTGGGCGATGGTGCACTTGAGGATACAGAGTGCACGAAAGGTCCAGGGACTGGGCCCCAGTGATTGAATTATAAGTTACACAGTGAAATAAATGTTAATAAGCAGACACGATGACTGGAAAATTCAGAGAAATAAAAGAAGTGAACTGTTTACAGTTGGAACAATAAGATCCTTTGTCAGTATCTGAAGCAGAACATTGATACAGATGAACTTCTGAGACACATCTTGCAATGTTCGCTTGGAATCATCTCTGAACTCACTGATTTTACAACAGTCAAGTGAGTAATGTTGCAGGGTGTGAGAGCAGCTCTCCTGGTAAACTTTACATGTGGTCATTTCATTATCAGCTGGAAAGGCAAACCCCTATGATTACCTATAGCCCAACTAGCGTCAGGCAATAGCATCATCTAGGTGTCAACTGGTTCTGTTAGTGGAGCCATATTTACAAAACTATTCTTCCATGATAGTTTACAGAGATGCTTTTCTTGATTTCACTTCGTGTTAAGTCCAAGATATACTAGTCAAGTTCTTTATGGACGATCGTTTTAAGATTATTTGCAGATGGATCACATATATGATATTTATTGTTGAGTTATTATCCTAGACCTTGGTATCAGAGCTTCGAGATACTGTAACAGCTTTGGGAGTACGGGATAGTTTATCTCCAAGTTACGCTGCTCTTTATAATGAAGGTCAGGTAGTGTGTTCCTGAGGGAAACAGTGCTTCAGCTCACAGGAAAGTGCAGCCACTTGACTGGCCCTTTCAGTGAGGGAGGGAACACACTCCCCAGTGGGGAAGGAGACTAGATTACATGACAGATATGGAGAAGGCAGCGAGGGAAGGCGGGAAATCATCACTTTTCCTTCAGGTTATATATACTTTGAGGGAAGCTGAGGAATGTTTCATTTGTCCTCTTAATTTCTTAGAGAAGATCCTCCCTTCGCATTGTATCTTGTGTGGTAATGTCAGACAGTGTTCCAGGTATTAGCTTAGTGTTTCTTGGCGCTCCTGAGATCGATTTAATGTTTCTTGAAAATGTTTCTCAATTGGATGGAAAGCCTGCTAATTACGCGCCTGGAATTAGCACACTTCGTGTGAAATCCTTGAAATGTAATGGAGAGATCAGCCTGTGGGAAGTTTAGAGCAGATGGAGACGAGGCAGGAGAGAGGGAGAGGAGTGTGGGTGTGATGAGTGTTATTACCGAGTCCTCCTATCCGTGGCAGGTAGCAGCTCGGTGCTCTAAGGGGTCCGGCTGCACCTTGTACCCAGCTGCCACCCACAGGGGTACACTCATGTCAGAAGACGATGGCTCATCAGCGGTATATGGCATCCCATTATTGTGCTGGGGTGTCGACTGAGACGGACTGCAGGGTAGTTATGTGGAGGGAGCAGCAGCAGCAGTCACGTGGAATGAGATGCTCTAAGGCCGTAGGTGGCGCTAATGATACGCTTTAGGAACTGTCATTAGAAGCAATACATACCCACCATCAGGTTGACGGCCTCGTACACCTTGGATACACGTCTCCACCGCGGCCTCAGGGGGTCATACTAACGCAGTGCCTGTTGAACGCTAGTGTGGATGCGTCAGGAGATCGGAGCGGGACCAGCCCAGTCAGCGACTACCAAGTTGCAGTTACAGTAGGTTGGCGGCCCCGGGTGGAGAACCACTTGGCTCTTCGAACAGAACGGGTCAAGTTCTTGATTCTAGATAAATATGAATATATTATGGGGTGACTTAGAGTGAAGATGATTCAGCTTAATGTCAGCTAACATTTGTGAGTCATCAGAGAAAGGTTCTTCATAAGGGTCGAAGGTATAATTGACATCATCCCGTTTGACGTTTGCTTCTTTACGCGAGCTTTGCTTACTTTATGGTACCTCAGAATTCTAATGGTAAAGTTAGTAACTTCAGGCAGGTTAGGTGAGGTGGCTGTGGTATGTACGTATCACTAGCAAGGTCGTCATTGTGACCCTTAATTACTATATTGTTTCCTTCTTGACCTGATGTGGACAAGCAGAAAATCCCCGCCTCATCTCCATTATGGGCAGACCGGTACCATCATCGCTGCTGGAGCTGAAGTCTTCGTCGTCGACGGTGGAGTCATTGTTGTGCTGAGCAGCTGGCTTCTCGGCTTTTCCTCTCCGGGTCCCTGTGTTTTTTCAACTTTTAAGACTTAAGCGTAAAGTCTAGTGCCGCAGTGGCAGACTGCTCGACCATAAAGATGAGGTAAAGCTTCCTATGTTCCTTGGCACTAGGAATGGAAAAAGCCCGTGGTTACCAAGTTACACATTAGCGGCGTTTGGCTGGTGCCACTGACCACTGCGTGGAGAGAGGGCAAAGGTAACTCTACTACGTTGCTTGGTAGGCCCTCTCAAGGACGCCGGGACTGTAGCAGATCTCAGACCACTAAGCTTCTGCAGAATGTCCATTATTGAAAACGAACGAACACACTTGACCTCATGAAATTCGGTTATGAATATTATATTCACCTTGGGGGATTAAGGTAGAAGCTAGACGGGACCTTCCCCCTTCAGTATTAGGTCAGAGCTCAGAGTTATGGGATGTCACGTGTTGTGTGTGAGATGGAGAGAGATTGGGTTAATTGTCAGCAGCCCACGTATCGTTAAGGTAGAAAGGTGAGACAGCAGCTTGGGCCAGGAAGGGAGGGATGACAGCCACCGAAGTAGATAGAGGCTTGTGCATCATCGTCATTGTCCCTCTCAACGACCCGGCAGAAGTACATCACAGGCCTGACCTCAACCCAACACTCCCAGACGGTCAGAATGTACTAGGAAAGTTACCTGTCAAATATTTGTCACAGTGTCAGAAACTGCTACTAGTGCTGCTGTTGCTGTTCCTTGCTACCCAGTCTCATCATCATAGCAGACTAGATAGTTCGTATTTCACTCGCTAGACATGAGGCCGTCATTGTGTCTCACTCCCACAGCTTCTGCACATCTCTATTATGTTACGATCTGTCCTGCTTCCGTGTTGTGTCCAGGATGTGACTTGATATCGCCGTCCTTTCCTTAGCCAACGAGTGGAAAATTTTCCCTAAATGACCAGTTTCTTTTCCAAGAGCCAGTGGGAAATTTGGTTGACATTATGTGTCCCGGTGTCATACACAAAGGATAATTCTTAGCAAATTTGTGTTGGTATTAGTGTCACTTAGGAATAAGAGGACCAAGAAGGAAAGGAGCACAGTATCACAGAACTTTTAACATTAGAGGCCATGGATAATTTAGCATTGACTACCAACTTGTACGATCCGATCGTTAAGAAACTTTAGGTCCAGCCTCTGGCTTGGTCGTTTATCCCATTTTGGCCATTTTACCCGGTATCATTAACGACAGCATTTGTTTAAGGCCTTCGCGAAATCTATGTGAATTTTTCCTCAACAAGTGTAAAGTTCTTATTATAATGGTGGATGAACACTAATTACAAACTGAACAATATTACTGTTGGTAAAACAAAATGCGAAAGATATATAGGAGTATTGGTGAGCAAAGATCTTAAGCCGCGGTAACAGTGTATAAAAATGTGTAATAAGGCTAATAGGATGTTAGGGTTCATTAATAGATCTGGTAACAGTAAAACTCCCAAAGTAATATTGCAACTTTATCTTGCGTTGGTGAGACCACATTTGGATTATGCGATACAATTCTGGGCTCCACATTGTGCAGCTGATATGGATTGTTTAGAGAAAGTACAAAGGCGAATGACAAAAATGATCCCTGGAATTAGAAACCTCACTATGAAGAAAGGTTAAAAAGACCGGATTTACACTTACTTAAGAGGAGGAGGGCTAGAGGGGATATGATTGAAGTTTTTTAAATGGGTTAAGGGCATTAATAGAGGTAACTTGAATAAAGTTTTTAGAATGGCGGCACCGAATAGAGCAAGAAAAAGATAGATTTAAATTAGAAAAGAATAGAATCAGGTCGGATGTGGGTACATAATGATTCGGGAATAGGGCAGCAGATTTCTGGAATAAGTTGCCAGGTACAGTGGTGGAAGGAAGGTCTTTAGGTAGCTTTAAACGAAGGTTGGATGTGTTTATGGGATCAGTCGGCTGGTTGTAAGGTGGACAGACTCAGGACCTGCCTAGCATAAGCCAATAGCCCTCTTGCAATGCCCTCACTCTTATGCTCTTATGTTCTTATGAGGAAGTACACAGTCGTCCAGTTCTATAATCCTCCTGCTCCTACTGCTGCTACTGCTACTGTTGCTGTTGCTCCTGCTGCTACTGGCTTTGGTTCTGTTGCTGCTGATGTTCTGCTGATGATGAAGATGAAGGAGGAGTGAAAAGTACGGGAGGAGTGGGAGGCAGAAGTGGTGGGGCGGTACAAAGTTGACACAGTCAGTCTTAAGTAAACGCAAGTGCCGAGATTTTGTCACTGCTGTCTGCTGTAGTAACGGCCATAAAGGGTTCCAGTGGCATCATAGAGAGCCGGACAACGTTTTATCCCCGACCCTTGACCCAGGTTCTGGTTAGGGGGAAGAACATTCGGAAGGTTGCTTGAGTTCCCCACAGGTGGCGTGTGTGTCAACAAGAAGTTATTGTGTCTTCAAGTGGGAAACGAGGAAATGAACTGACACCCACAAGCAGGCTGGCCAGGGCACTCAGCCACTCGGTGCTTGGACCTGACTGATCAGGTGTCTGTTAGGGTGAGGCATGATGGCTCAGGACGGCTGGAATTGATCACTTTTTTTTTTCCTTTTATGTTGAAGGCTTCAGACACAGACAAAAGTTCACATCAAGGCCGGGCCTTAATTGAAATATAGAGAAAATTATAAAACGGAAAAAGAAAAGACAGGGAAAGTATTTATGAATTTTTGAGAAAGTGAAAGACCTGTCTTTTGAAATGTGCCAGGTCATAGTTTTTGGGAAAGACATAAGAAGATAGAGAGTTCCAAAGCTTCGATGTGTAGGGAAAGAAGCAGTTATCAAAACGGCCCACCTTTGAGTTGCCGATTGCCACATGATTATTACGTGACGCAGCAGCTTGCCGAGTATTGCGTGGTCTAGCTAGTGTTGGGGGCACACAAGCAGCCAGCTCTAGGGAGCAAAAACCAAAGTAATACCTGTAGAAGAGGGAAAGTGAACCAACGTTGCGGCGTAGGTAAGTCAGCATGAGGTCAGGGTTTGTTCGGATGGTTTAAGGCAGGCCAGGGATAGGTAAGGGTTGTCCAGGGCGTCTTTAGAGGTGAGTGGAGATAAGCCAGAGTGGGTCCCATCTAGGTGGGTTAGGGAAGCCACTGCGGGTCAGACTGGATCATCTCCTGTCTAGTGGACCACAAGAGGATGAGAGAGGTCAGGATAACTCAACCCTGGTCGGGGTACGCCAGGGAGGAACAGACATGTGAAGTGAGGTTAAAGCAGGTTCTGGGAAGTCAGAATGCACTCTGGCAAGGAGTGGGTTGCAGCAGGTCAGGATGGGTCAATGGCTAGCTCAGTAATCCCGGTCCCGTGATGGGAATCTTTCAGCTGGCCCCAGGCTGATTAATCACCATCCCAAGTAAGCCCCTGTCCGGGCACGACATCATGGCTCACGTAATCATGGTGTCTGCAGAACACACGCACGCAAACACGCCTCTCTCTCTCTCTCTCTCTCTCTCTCTCTCTCTCTCCTCACATGGTTGGGTATTCTACCCCGATGCTAGAATCTCCCGCATTAAACAAAAGGTAAAGACATAAGGCACCAACTGGAAAGTCGCGTTTAGTGGTGAATGTCGGGAGCAAAGACGTTTACCGCAAGAAAACAAATTTGAAAGTTATCGCAGATGAACATAACGAGCTGATTGGCGCTGTGAAAGATAGATTGGATGATATTGTTAAAGTCAGCGCTCCCCCAAGACATCATGTAGGTAACTACACTCTTAAGGAGAGCGCTGGGTGTAAGTGAGAGAGTGAAACGTCTGCGAATAGATGCTGTCATCGGCTGTGTAGAGCCATGGCTCGCCTTCACAGGAGGCAGGGGATTATATAACTGAAACGGTATTCACCTCTGCAACAGATGGACAGAACTCTTACCTATGCGAATCAAAGATCAAATTGCCTCACAACAGCGAGGTAAAAATATTTTGTTGAGGCTCGGTAGAGGTCGGCGTGTTGACCACATGGTGCAGGCAGTAGAGGTCATAATATATGTCACGCAAAGGGAGGTCACATCGACAGCGACAACACGGGGGGGGGGGGTGTCACTGGGGCTCGTCACTTCTCGGTCGAGAAATAGCCGGTACACCACCAGTCTCGTACAGAAATCACTCGAAGAAATTAAGTCCGAAAAGATAGCTGAATTGCATTGCTTGGTAAACAGTGAACACGTTGATGTCATTGGTTTAACAGAAACATTTCTGAACCCGAAAAGAACGATCTGATTAACGAGTTCAATCCACCAGACTATAAATTTGTAAGGAACAGAGACGGTCGAAGAGGAAGAACAGCACTCTATGTAAAATCTTACCTGAACCACATCGCACTTCAGATTACATATGCAGCTGTTGAACACTTGTGTGTCTAGATTAGCATAGAACTTTCCAAACCTTACATAAACGTCGTATATAGAAGCCGTTATCACTCAGCAGATACTGACACTGTCATCTACGAGAGTTTACATCGAGCAATACACGATGAGGACTCGATCATTCTTGGGAATTTTTGATTTTCCAGAAGTCACCTGGCAAATGATCACAGGCGTATAAAGTGAACCTGCTAGACTAATCGGCTTTTTCGAAGATAATTTTCTCTACCAAACCGTTACCGAGCCGATGAGGGAAGCTAACATACTTGATTTAGTTCTTGCATCCTAGGAGTTCTTAGTAACCAATACCCGTGTTGGAGAACATCTAGGCACTTTTGGCTATGACATGGTTAGGTTCGATGTAAACATCAAAACCGACTCCCCTAAAACCAGGATCAGTACCCCTAACTATAAAAGGGCGGATTTTGATGGGTTGCGCGACACATTATAGAGTCTCACCCTTGTTGGTTCATGCTTAGAGGAATTATGGGCTTTTTTAAGCGTCATTTTATGCACCAACAAGACATATCCGTTTCCTGTACACGACAGAAACAGTAAAACCAACAACAGGCCTGAATGGTACTCCTCAGATATCGCAAGAGCTGTATGGCGCAGAAATATACTCTACAAGTTTAAGAAATCAGACGGTGACCCAATTATTGCAACGCAAAATGAAACTGTTAGGAAAGACGTGAAAAGACTTATCAAACAAGCCAAGACAGAGTATGAATTGAGTATTCCAAGAGGCAGTAGTGCAGATCCCAAAAGATTTTATCGATATATCAGTAATAAGAAACAAGATAGGGAACCCATTGTGGACGATAAAAGCATAGCAACGACTCTGAACAAGTTTATTGGTTTTGTTTCTTCACTAGAAAGCAATTATACGAATTTTGAGACAGTGGTAAATAAGCATTCACACAATACCAGAATTAACCGTAAGTTAGAAAAGTACTAACACGGATAAATTAGTTGAAGAGTGATAAAAGTCCAAGTCCTGATCGTTTCTGTCCACGAGTAATTAAAAATGAGAAACACGACATTGCCGAAGCTTTAACCCATATTTTCAGTTAGTTTCTCCAGAATGAAATAGTCCCGAAGTGCTGGAGACTGGCAGACGTCCCTCCTATATTCAAAATGGGAAGCCGTTAAATGCCTGGCAGTTACAATCCCATTAGCCTCATATCAGTTATATGTAAACTTCTGGACTCGATTATTGGATATAAACTTGTAGCCTACATGGAATGACACAGCCTGATCAATATACAACATGGTTTTAGAAGACGTAGATCATGCCTTACAAACCTCCTTGAACTTATCATAAGTTATTCAGTACCCACGACAAGACAAAAACAGTAGGTATAATATTTTTAGACTTCCAGAAAGCATTCAACAAAGCCCCCCACGTTGAATTGATGCGCAAAGTCCGGGCCTTGGGGATTACTGGCTGCATAGGAAGTTGGACAGAAGCCTGTTTACGTAACAGGAAGCAGATATTCGTAATGAATTAGGAATCATCACTGTGGTCATCCGTTACTTGAGACTATAATGTTTACCATATATATCAACAGTATTAATGTAGGGCTGAATAACTTTGTGTCCAAATTTGCAGATGACACAAAGATCGGCAATGCCATATTCACTGATAAGATAGGCTAAGATTACAAGAGGATGTAGATAAGATCGCTAAATGATCTAGTAAATGGCAAATGCCATTTTAACGTCAATAAATGTCAGCTGTTACGAGAAGTAAACCTAAACAAGATATTTCATTCTGAACTGATGGTCCATAAGATAAAGGACACCCCTAGTGAGAGAGATCTAGATGTCACTGTCTCCAACAACTTCACATTCTCCCAGCATTGCAATGTAGCTGCCAAGAAAGAAAATAGGATGTTGGGATTTATAAACAGAAACTTTACTTACAAAAGCAAGAATGTGATATTGCCACTGTACCTAAGTCTAGCTAGACCCCTCCTCGAATATGCTGTGCAGTTTTGCCCCCCCCACCCACCCCACTTAAGCAAGGATATTCCTAAAATGAAAATAGTGCAAAGAAGAGCAACAAAATTGATTCTCTCCTTGTTGAACAAACCATATGAGGAGAGACTTGAGCAAGAGGCGTCTCCTCGGCAATTTAAGTGAATGTTTCAAAATACTTAAAGAATTCAACAACGTTGATATTGAAACTTTTTTTACAGTAGCGCCGGCATTACCGATGAGAGGCAATGGATTAAAACTTTAGAGGTCACCCAATTTAATATGGCCTATACTAAATATTTCTTTACCAACGACATTATTGATACGTGGAAGCTCCCAGAAAATGTTGTTCGGAGCAACGCCCTTAATATTTTCAAAACTAGGCTTGATCACCACTTGTCACTATCCTGCATTGGATAATTCATTCAATCAGCCATCATAGCGCAGTGGTGTATATCTTGCTATTTTCTCAACCACCGATCTCTCCCTGGCCATGATGCGGTAGCATACTAACATTGATTAACCCACGTCACCTGCTTTGGGAGAGTAAATAAAATGAATTGTATCATTCTTTAACATCAGGAATAATATAGGCTTGGTATGTCGAGAGGTTGGAAGCTTAAGTTTATGCTTATTAATGTTTTTACAACAAAAAGTGAAGGGATGCATGTCGTTGGTGATGGGATGCATGACATATTTATGTTCATTCTACCTCATGACTTTACTATAATTTTTTTTTTTTTCTCTCTCTCTCTCTCTCTCTCTTTCTCTCTCTCTCTCTCTCTCTCTCTCTCTCTCTCTCTCTCATATGAGAACTGATAGTGATGATAATGACAATTATAAGAAAAATGATTATATCGCTAAAGTGTTGAGATATTTGGTTGTAGTGTAGCTGTGTGTGAGTGTAGGTAGACTGGGCAACCCACCTAAGGTAATTCCCCATTACACTTTCTGTTTTTTTTTTTCTTATTCGTTTACAAACATTGGCAGATAACGATATCTTCGTTTCTCTCCCTCCAGGTAAGAGGTCTCCCCTGTGCTGTCTGAAGCCACACTACCGTCACCCAGGTGAGTCAGTTCACAATACCTGTAGAGACAGGTCGTAATGCCTGTAGAGCCAGGTCATAACACATGCAGAGCCAAGTATGAGCACAGGGGCGATGGTTATGGTAACACTATGCCCGAGGTAAGTTTAAGGTCTCAAGCGTTTCAGTACAACATTCTTCTGAGAGAACATAATGGGCAAAACATGAGCTTATAGGAAGATAGTGAGGTTGATAAAGGCCTCACTTCAGATGTGATAACTTGTTGCAAAGCGCTATCGAATGCCCAATATAAATCAGTTCTAAAGCGTTGATTAACAGCCTTGAATGAATTGGGGAAAAATTGGTTCAGTGATAACTCAGGTCGATAAGAGAGATGGGGTAATTATCATGAGTGGATCTAATTACAACCGCAAGGGAAAATGTTTCGTGAATGTGGTGGCAAAAAAATTAAAGGTAACGAAAATGAAAAGTCTTGAGGTACTGAAACGCTTCTATCAAATTAACCTTAACAGATCGACTGCCCTGACAATGTACCCTAAGATTCGTGAAGGATGCCGCATAACGTTTGTTATTCCCGTATCCAAAATATTCAGCAAATCACTGGTAGAAGATTAGGCGAACGTAGAGACTAAGAAATATGGAGATGACACTCTTACATATAAGAAAGGAGTTAAGAATTGTGCCGTGTATAGCCCCCTAATTAGCCTCACTTTGAGTTTAGGTAAAACACAAGGAAAAAAATAATAAAGAGAATTGTTGAATTTCTAGATTACGAAATACTATTAGACAACCTTCATGGTTTCCCCAACAAAAGATTTTGTCTAACAAATTTACTAGAATTTTGCCCCGTGTTATACATGCCAAATGGGACTCAAAAGTGCCCACTGATGTAATATACTCAGACTTGCAAATTAATACGAACTGAAATCCTACGGCAGAGGAGACGAGCTGTGATTGACTCGCCGACAGAAAGCAACGTGTGTTTTAAATGGCGGAGCCTTAGGCTGGCTGAAAGTGACGAGCTGTGTACCACAGGGGCCAGTCCTTAGCCCACTCCTTTTCATGATATATGTTAATGGTCTGGAACAGGGGCTCTTATCTAAGGTCTCCATATTTTGTCAATGTAAGTTTGCCAACGTAACACCGATATTCAATTAAAAAAAGGTAATAAGTCGCTGCCCGGAAATTATCGTCCTATTAGCTTAACGTCTGTAGTTGGAAAACTTATGGAAACAATCATTCGAAATAGAATTGTAAATCATTTTGAGGACCACCACTTAAGAAACGGTTCTCAGATTGGTTTTTGACGAAATAGCTCATGTCTGACAAATCTGCTTGATTTCTTTATGATACAATCAACATGCATGACGAAAGTAAAGCAGTTGATGTTATCTATAGAGATTTTCAAAATTTTTTCCGTAAGGTTTCGCATCAAAAGTTACTAGCAAAATATAAGTCACATGACACTGATGGGATTGGACTTGAGTGGATGGGAAATTAGTTAACGGGCCGTAAACAAAAAGCTGTGATTAATGGTCAAGCCTCAGAATGGTTAAAAGTAAGACATACAGTGCCGCAAAGATCAGTCTTGTAACCGGTTCTCTTTCGCATATATATTAATGATACTGATGAGGAATGCATTGCAAGATATCTAAATTCGCAGATGATACAAAGCTGAGAAATAAATAAATGAACCTCAGCGTCTACAGCTTCAAACTGACAGAGACAAGCTGAAGCACTGGGCTCATAGGTGGCAAATGAATGAAGATATCGATAAGTGCAAAGTTTTACATGGCGGTTGTAAAAACGAAACGGCAAGCTGCAATATGAATTCTGTTGAAATGCAAAAGCTAAATGAGGAAAAAGACTTGGGTGTAATAATCTCTGGTGACATAAAACCAAGTAAGCAGTGAACAGCAGCAGTGAGAACAGAGAACAAATTTCTTGTTTTCATTCTTTTTTTTTTTATGTTGAAGGCTCCAGTCACGGACAAAAGTTACATTCAGGCGGGGTCCGTCCTTCATAGCCATACGTATCAGACTGCATGTAGAAATGTTGCCTCAAGTTTATGAACTCAACACCTTCCTGAAAACAGAGGTTCACTAATCTATTATTTAGACTGGTCGCCTTATTAAAGAAAGAGTTCCCGGTGCCGATCCTGGCAAGAACTCCTAAAATCGTAATATTATGTGTTTTATCTCAAAAACACATCGTTAGTACCTACGTGACAAGTAAAAATTTAAATATCGTTAGTGCCACTACAAACCTCGTGTATAGCGTCGGCATCACCATCTACTTTGGTATCTGGAAAACAAAAACGTTTACGGCGTGAAAGGTTTCTGGCGCAGAATTCTTCCAGCTTCCTGGGATCATAGTTGCCGACGAGCCTTACTTCGTGTTCGTTGTCCCCGACATCACCCAAAGGCCGTAACTGATTTTTTGTAATTATTGGCATCGAAGGTAAACGTGTGCAAGGTTTCGTTCCTCGTCGCACTTTCCCTGGTGAGAGAAGAGGGATTACTTTGGGGAGTCTCAACACCCACAGCGCTGCTACCCGACTTTGATGGCTCTCTCTCTCACTCTCTCAGGGAGAGAATTATGTGGCCTCTTTAATCCTTTTGCGCAGCAGTACACAAGATGAGCATGGCCGACTCATTGAACAACCCGTTCAAACTGGCAAAAATAAGAAAAATCATCCTTTCTGCTTGGTTTCGCTTACATGCTGGCTGACTATGCAGCCGTTACTAATCGTCCCGATATCCAGGAGATGCTGCCGGTGTCATACCTCCTGGTCGGTGGCTGCCAACCACAGACTAAATGAGGGGGAGAGAGAGAGAGAGAGAGAGAGAGAGAGAGAGAGAGAGAGAGAGAGCTCATATTTGTTCATGAAAATTAGCAGATTCTTTTCTTACTGATTTTGTCAATTTTTTTTTTTTTTTTTTGCAGGTACTTTATGGCCATGAGATATATCACATGATGTTTGAAGTACAAGTCAAATTTTCATGAGTAGGTCTGGTGCTTGGGAGTGGACGTAGAAGGCATAGTTGACCAAGACAAGCGCAAGCAGTGGAGGCGGGAGGAACTTACCTGAATATATGAATCGACTGGGAAGTTAGGTGTAGAGTAGAGGTGGATGGGAGAGGCAGTTCCCATACTTACTGGTGGATGAAATCTGTTGAGGCTACTGGTGGGGCGGAGCATCAGCGATGTGAGTAACACTGCCGCCATGTGGTGAGTGTGTTCCCACGCAGGATGTGGGCCGCTCCCTAGTTAACTCGACCCTCGGGACAGCACTGATGACACAGAGGTGAACGAAGCCGACTTATGAGGGATTTTGAACTACCTTCTGATACAGGCGAGTTATGTGGTGGGCGTCATTTCCTTGCTCACTGCAGACCGTCGCCTGGCTCTTGAATTCCTAACTGTTTGAAGGTTTAGCAACTTCCGTAGGAACGGCTGGTGGTCGTCGTAAGTAGCATGCCTTGTATGTGGGGCAAGTGCTCATGCGGATGGAAAGAACAGGAAGTTGAAATATCGATAAATAACAGATGAAGGAAATTCCCTGAAGTGAATTACTCTCAAAATACACTTAAATGAAATGTAAACTTAAAAATATCTTTTTTGTAATAACATGCAAAATGACGTTCACATTCCTTGGACAGTACTGAACTGGAACTAACAATAAAATCTTTTGAAAATCTTACTAATAAACGCCGAACTTGAATTCTTATGTTAGCTGAGACGGCACGGGCAGTATACGCCCAAATCAAGGCCATCCCATTAGA